>CAIGRS010285475.1:0-17714 GCA_903798395.1 Fraxinus floribunda
ACACTGGTAAGTTCCACCAAGCCATTATATCTGCCAACTCATCCCACAAGCCCCTTCTGTTATAATCTAAGTTAGGCCCATAAACTCCAATAAACATCCACTTAAATCTATCCCCAATATTACTGAACGAAAGTGACATAGAGAATAACCCTACACTAACCTCCTCCATATCAAGCACTCTAGTGTCCCACATGATAAGCACACCTCCTGATACCCTTGAAGCTCCAAGAAACTGATACATGACATGTTGTCCCCTCCAAAAAGAACTCACAATAGCCCTCGAGACGACCTCTAACTTCTTTTTTTGTAAACAGATAAGATCAACCCACCATCCCCTTAACATGTTTCGGACACCTAACCTTTTTCCGACTTCGTTAAGCCCCTTCACATTCCAGTTAATGATTTTTGGGATCATTTAAACTTTCCTTCATCCATCCCCAACAACTCTCTCTTTGACTCACCCCCTTTAACATCATAGTTTATCGAGCATTCGAGCCGTCTAAACTCATGGTCTCCTTTTCATCTTGCTTTTCCTCCTGGTGTACACATCTCATGTCCCCTACTAGTCTCCAACACCTCAAACAATTGCATTAGTCTATTTTCATAACCATTGCATGACACACCCACCATCTTGCTGAATTCCTGAATGTCAATTACTACTAAACTGGTTTACTTTCTTGTAATTCCCTAACTTCCAACAACATCTACCACAATCAAATTTAGAATCATCCACTCATTCACTTAGAATTCTACACTAGTCGCACCTGATGGTGTTGATTCGAACTAGAGTGAAGTTCTGAAAGCACCTATAAAGTTTGTGAAGCATGGACACGCAGTTCGAATGTCTGGGACCACTACACCAAGACATGTAACCACCTATTTTTTGCATCTTTCTTAAAAAAATTCCATTCGAGGGGACACAGCACTGAAACAGCTCCAATGCGCATCTGAAATGACACTGGAGTGTTCTATTTTTAATATTTGTAACTTTTGTCATGTAAGGGGAATAACAAACCCTATTTTCTAATTTTTTATTAATAAAAAAACATTTTGGCAAGAATGTTAAACTAATGTGAGAAAAATTGTAGAACTTTTTGACAATTTCATTCTATATCTACAATAAGCATTTTCCGATACATGAATAAGTATTAGTATTACAAAGTAGAAATCAAAGTTATCTTAATATATCAAATAGCACTTCTTAATTCAAAATCAAAGCTAAAAGATGAGTATTAAATTTGTTGAGAATTAAAATAAGAACAAATTCATATACATGCATATGTTAAGTATTTTAACTGACATATCCGGTATCCCCAATTTGCTATGTCCTAGAGTTTCAAAAAATTGTGTCAGCATGCTCTTGCCCCAAGTCTATATCCGTGTTTTATAGTATATAGTTCATGACTTTAACATTTAGATCTAGAATATTATGTTCATTATTTGTTTCTATGGACTTTGCGAAAATAAATGAGTGGCAATTCAAGCCTTCATAATGTATATTGATAATTTCAAAACAGAGTGGCTGAATTTGTGCTTGAAATCAAAATTTATGCATAAAAAAAATAATATTGGGACTGGAAAAGAAAGAAATTTGGACTTCAAAATAACATGAAACAAAGTGTTCTCATACCTGAGATGCAAGTCGACTAGAATATGAAACAAGAGATACATTCTCTTGCATCTCATTCAACATGAGACCAAATGAATCGAGAGTGAGATCTTTGGACAGCAACTCATGAGCAAGTTGCGTGACATCTAGTAGCTTTTCCAATTCCTGAAATTAAACTATTTATTAAGAGAGAGAGAAAAAACTACTTAGATAAGAAAAAAAATAATGTCAACATCACTTACGACAATTGCACATAGATCCTGAGACTCGAAACGATCAAACAAGAACTCAATATTACTTCTGAATACTTTGTTCATCCTCTCCGCAATCAAACTTCTCAAGTTAATTGTCCTTCCCAGCAGCTATACACCACAATAATATGATTTTGTAAGGGATAGAGAGAAAAGGGGAAGAAAAGTGTTCATTAACCTAAGAAAAGGAAGAAAAAAAAATCAAAGAAATACTTGGTTTCTATAATCAATTGATTAAACATTAAAAGTCAATGGGATTCAATCTGTCAATCCAGTAACTCTGAAACCAAAATTTGGTAATTCTTCTAATAGGATGATTTTATTAAAATTTGGACAAACAAAGTGTCTAGAACAAAAAGCGAGATTCTAAGTAAAAGAAATGTGAACAGTATGCGCTAGAGAAGCATCACGAATAGAAAAGCAGGATTTCTTCAAATAAATAGATTTGCACATTTACCTTCACCCTCGTCATCTTTAACAATGAAGTGAATCTCAACGGTTGGATTGAAAACTTTTCACCAATGTCCAATGCAAAGAGGAATGATGGATCAAGCAGTTCGCTGTGGAGATTGGAAAACAAACTTGTTATAATTGAAGATGTAGTTCAAATAAATAATTGTGTTATCTGTGAAAAATACAAAGCAAATACCTAGCTGCCCAACTCTTGTAGTATGTGTAAATACTGTCACACAATTTAGAGACAAATATATCAAAGCAATTGTCCACCTGTTAAGAAAACAAAATATGAACTTCTGTTTAAAGCCACAAACTAACATGTAATATATTTTTAGTACTTCCACAGATATCTCAAGTACCTTCCCAGATTATCTCCACAAAGAAAAATATTATTACAGCAAAGAAAATGTTAACCTAGGACTAAAATCAAACTGGATGGGCTGGCTTGTCTGATTTTGACCACATGCTTTCAACCCATGTTTCATCAGAAGGATTTTGATCATCTCCATAAATAACCAAGCATGGACAAGCCCAACCTGGTATTTCCCCAAAGCCCAAAACAGCGTCACCAGAACCAACCAAAAGCTTGGCCTAGCCATCCCAAGTTATGTAGCCTAAATTCACATGCTCAAGGTAAACCATTTTCTGAGCTATACCACATTAATGCAAGATCATCTCTGAAACTATTATACAAGTTTCTGGATCATCTCCACTATCTGCCAGTTAATTTAGACTTGGATAGTTTACAAGTTGAGAAACTTAGTAAATGAATGGCTTTTGAACATCCTCACAACAGTTCCACTTTAGTATCAGTTTTTTAAACCTTGTTTTGTCCATTCCCAGGTTGCACTAGCAGGAGAGGATAAGTCCTTGTTATATCATCTCCAAACTTGTAGTTGAGAATATCCAGCATCTTTAAACATCACCAAAATAGTTTATTTATAGGACCATACTGGTGACAGTTGCAGCAGTCGTCTGCACGTTACGTGATTATCATGACAATCTCAGATTTTTCATATTCACAGACTGCTATTGGTTCATCACTCGCAGTCCCTAACTACCTTGTTCCAGATTGGATTGCTTCTTACTGTTGCATTTTTCTTGTTTGCTGTCCACTCGTGATATTATCAATATATGAATGTAGGGAAAGAGGCTAAGCTAAGCCTAGGTAACGCTATGGGACCAGCTTCTTGTTGGATGCTTCACCATCCAAACGATCCCCAAGTAAGAGTTACAAGTACATGAAAGGATTAGAGGAAAACATATCTAAAACCCTTCACAAGGGCATTTCATTGATTTAACTTAAATTACCTCAGCTTCAATTTCATCATAAAGGAATCGTTGCTTGAGGACCACCAGTGCCTGTTGAGAAGCATCATTATAGATGTCGAAAGGCGTTAAAACGCTCTCAAGAAGACCTGCATCTTGAGATTCGATCACATGATCCACCAGCATCCATGGAAGGGAGCATTCAATAGGAAACTGCAGGATAAACGACACGGGCACTCATAAAATATGAGAAAGAAAAAGTGAATCACAGTAGCATGTATTAAAGGAGAGTAAAAAAAATATGCATAAAGAAGACCACAAGAGAGTTAATACTTCAAAAATATTTACATTGAAGCTTTAAAAGCTCATTAAAATCAACAGTTTTAATGGACACAAAAGGTGAGGAAACCTTTTCCTTTGGAAATCGAGAAAACGAGGAATCATATTAGCCACAGACATATTTCTAGAGCTTATTCCAATATGCATGCGCTATGCAGGACACATATCTTTAGAGGCTTATATAAGTCAGAGTGGAGTTAGTATCGCAAGTAGCCTGATTAAATATTGGTGAAATGCAAATAAAGATCTAGATTGGACAAAGCTAGCAAGACCTTGCACACAGTGAATAGAGTTAAATACTTCTAGATACAATCAAACATTGTGAAGATAAAGATCTTCACCTGAATAACACGTGAAGATTCCAGATAAAATTCTCTGAACCATAAGAAACCAAGATCTGTCAAGTTTGCAACCGTTGCTGCAAGAAAACATAAGAACAACATTAATTTCACTGCACCAATAGAATATTTGCTGCGGTGATATACGAAGTCATCCATGTTAGAAATAGAAAAAATCATGCATACTAGCAAAAAATTATTGATCAGAAAGAATAAAGGAAAGCTCTAGTGACATATCATGATTCTACAACACTATATAACAATAAATGACCAAATTAGGAAAAACAAACTCTTGGAAGTATGCTTTTCTTTAGGAAGTCCAGCCAGAATTGGACCGGTTCATATACAAAAGGAAGCACTAAGTTTCCGATTGTAGGAGTGTTTCTATTGTTCTTGTAACACCTAACTATTTGAACAAAGCCAAACAACCAAATTTAGGAATGATCAAGAACCAACAGTGAAACTTGAAGTTGCAAAGATTTATTCAAAAGATGCCGGAGAATGGACACTTTCCCTACTATATAGATACAAAACTCATCTATATTAAAGTCTTCTCATGACATAGTGAGTACATTTAAATGCCACGGAAGGAATCATATTTAGTGAAGATCCAATGAGTATCTAATAACTGAGCCTCTCCACAAACCTGTGTAGTCTAATACGTGCAAGAAAAACCCAAGCTTGTAGAAAAAAGTTTCTAATTGTTTTAAATCGTTGGCAGGAATGTCAGAACCACTATTTCCAAAAAGACCACCAGGCTTCCTCATGTTACCGCCCGATACCACCTCATACATCAGGAATTGCAAGCAATGAATCTGTCAGAAAGAGATAGAGATTCAGGTTTGTCAAATATTTAAGATGTCAATTGATTCTTGCATCAAATAATACTTTTATGTTATGAAAATGAAATTCAAAGAATATTATATTTAACAAATGACAAACTGACAATACTGTAGAACACGAAACAAGAGTAAACAGAGAGCAATGTGCATTATATTAACAAGCTGATACCCTAATGGAGCAATGTTTCTTCAGTCAGGAAGATCTCGAGAAGAAATCCTTAAAGGGAAAGACCAACAAATTTAAACAAAATACACACCCATATAACATTTAGCTAGAAATCAACATCAGAGTCAATGAGAACAATGAAAGATCAAGATTTCAAATTCAGAGGGTAAAGGGTTAGAACAAAAGCATGAAGTAGTATGAAACTCAAGTACACTTTACTATGCAAATTTCATTTTGCCCACTAATTTATCTGTTTCTTACAAACAAAGAAATTCAAAATGATAAGAAACATGCATCAAAATATATCAATAGGCACATTGTACCAAAAATAAAAAAAATTGAACACATTTAGGGAAGACTAACCTGTGCAGCCGTTGGTGCTACTGGCCGTGGATAGAAAATGTTTCCTCTGTTTTCTTCACCTCCCTGCTGGAATGATTGCATATCAGAATCAAGCTTGCTAGTATTTGCCATCCAGTCTGCTGAAAGTGTCCGCATATCAGAAAGGATCCTGAAAATAGAGTAAACCACATATTATCTATTAGAAGAGGCCAATATGCTTTCATCTGAAGTGATCCCAATTTCTTTATTCCAGAAATATCAGAAGTGCATATTGGAAACTGCATTCAATGATAAAATAGTTCCCCATCCCAAACATTAACCAAATAATACAATAGGTTCAACATTACAGGAGTCTTCGCCTTATCTTAAAATTATTACTTTTAGTAACTTTACTTTTTTCACTTGGTAGTAGTGCTAAACTGTAGTTACTTATTCGGTAAAATCAGTATTTATACATGAACAAAAATACAAATGTGTAGAAAGGACTAAAATACAATATTTTAATATTTTAACAAATTTAATAATTTATTTTAAAATCAAAACAATAATAATTATTATTTTCAATCAATTTTTTGAATAGTTTATTAATTACAAGGAGAGCAAAACAAACGTGTTTTTTTAGTTGGTTGGTTTTCTTAGATATACTGGATTTTGAAAGTAGTTCCAGATACACTAAAAAGTGTGAAATCTTCATTCCACAAACAAAATGCTATGATTGTGCCAAAGCAACAAAGTAATGATAACTTAGACTAGAAAAAATCTTCACTCAGTGACGATCTCTCTGTCCTTTAGCTCCCTCTCTATATTTGCAGCAAAATCAATTGCGATAAAATAGAATATTCATTTTTAATGCAAATAAAACTAAACAAGCAAAAAATATCACTTGGCAAATTGGTAAAGAGCAGGAAGTTCTATAATAATGCAGTCAAATAATATGTTGAAGATATAATACAAAAGAATTAAATTCCTTTCTGGCGTAACAATTTAACATTTCAGATGACTTCTCGTTCCTTCAAAATGGCAAAAAAGCAGGTAGCACTGTTATCCATTATAAAATTTTAGCAGGTCACGCCTTCAAAACATGTGAGGGGTATGTTGAATATATAACGCATAGATAAATTCCTTCTTCTCTTATAGCCTAAGCTCTTAGGCAATTTTGTCATTCAATATAATGATATGCCAAGGGAGATGAAATAAGCAGTGGTTGATAAAAGGATCTATTAGTCACAGTTTTCCTTCTGTTGAAGGGTCAAGCGCATTAGGATACGAATATTTATGTCAGTCACCCCCAAGTCCAAAATGTAAGATTTCACATATTAGAAAAAAACCTGATATTTTACACCTAATTTAGGGGTAATTCCCAAATGATGATATACTACAAGCTTGGAAATATTACTTTCATTATTCTGTCATTCCCAGTATTTAGTGTGTGACCCACAGAAAACAGAATACTAGGCTTTTGAGACATATGGGATAAGGAACCTCAGAAGGGACGACATGGCATGCATACATGGTTGGAGAATAGACCTTGGAGTATGCTAGCTAAGTCCAAGACACCAATTTTCGGCCTGCATCTGTCCTTTGGGCGTCAGTTGTTTGGCCCGTATATATGTATGACTCTAGTGAGCTTAAGGGTGTAACTAGTTTCACGAATCAGATAACCAGGTGATAGAAGTACATGTAAGGAACATGGGCTACAAGACCTCGCCTATTGGTGAATTGGACAGTGCACGTGTACTAATAAATAAATGATATCAAAACAAAATCACATCACATTTAGACATTACATTTCTATATAAAGATTAGTAGAAAATACAAGATTCAGGTATATCAAAGGAACTATTGCTGAAAGTCTGAAATGATACAAAATTCACAAAAATAATGGTGTCCCTACCTAGAAAGGTCTTTCTTTTTCCGGAAGGTAGTCCGCAACATGGTGGCTAACGTATTTTGCACAAAATCTTGGACCTCCGAGTGAATAGTTTCCCATAAGGCATCTGCTACCAATGTCTCAGCCTTCTGCATCATTGATGCAATGCTCTTGATGTAGCTCACAAGTTCTACCAAAGCTTTCCTTTCGTCAGCACTATAATTATATCGTACCACCTCAAGAAGAATTGAAAAAAGCCTCATCAGCTGACTGAAGTTATACTGAAAGGTATTGCAGTGTTCAGCTAGAGTTCTAAGTGAAAACATAGAGTTTAAATTTGGCAGTGAATCGAAAACAAGACATGAATATATAGATCATGACTAATGCTATAGGAAAGATAGCAGAATTAGCCAGCATAACGGAAAAATGTTGAAATTAAAATGAACCTTCTCATAGTCAGAAAATGATTCTGGTTTCTCATGAGGCTCTGTTAAAACAGGATCCTTGCATGGGCGAGAAAATTTCCATGCACACTGTTCCCATACACGAGCAGTCCATCTACTTAAGAGTTGAAATCCTTCAACAACCATATCATAAATATTTCCTTTGACTTCCTTTGCCCACTCCAAATCTGCACCTTCTATTGATTTCAATAACAATAGCTGCAAAAAAGGGCAATATGGAACAGCTATCAATCAAACCTTTAAACAGAACAAAGAGTTGACCAACATGCACCGGCAGACACAGCGGGGTCCTGGGGGGTCACGTGACCCCCCAATTTTTGGGATTTTTTTTTTTTGATATAGTCATTTTGTATCGATTGAAATCTAAATCAAAGTTAACAATTAATTTTAATAAAATATTTCATGAAATCCACAACATTTCAACTTTTAACAAGATCTACTAAAAATTTGTTTTTAATCCCCACCAGATAAGGGCAAAATCACAATAAATTTGAACTTTTTCTCTTTTTTTCTTACTCTCTCCCTCGTGCCTTTTTCCAAAACATTAACCTTTCTAATTTTTAAAAATTTTCAAATTATTTCTCTACAAATTATCACATCTACTACAAATCTTTACTTCTCAATCAAATTTTCAACTGATTACAATCTAAATTTGCATTTTCTCCTACCGAATTGAGTATATAGAATGTGTCTAAAATGATTGTGTCCAATTTGATTTATATTTAACGAATTGTGTTTATTTGATTGATTATTAGGATTGAATATTGGTTATATGTTTTTTCTTTCGGTTATTTGAATTGATTGTTTTAATTAATTGTTTGTAGCAGATACACTATAAATTCTTTAGACGTAAATATGTTTTTTCTTGTGATGAGCAAAATATTAGTAAAATGACTATTTGAAATCAAATGGATGAAAATGATGATCAAAATATTAATGAATGAATGTTTTTTAAATGTAAATTTGGGTTTTCTCGCGTCAACTATGAATCGTTCAAAAATCAAGAACAAATTATTCGATCTGTACAAGGTTTGATTGCGCCCCCTAGCTTAAAATGTCCACGTCCGCCCTGCCAACATGCATTGGTTATACAATAGGTGAAAGAATAAAAGAAAGTCAATTTGTTATGATGGCAGCTAATTTATTTCCCGAGTTTCAAATTTGAACTAACATGCTCACAACTTGTAGTATAGTGCACTCGTATTCATCCTCTTTTCTTACATGCACTCATATACAAATCACAGATTAATTTTGAACACTAGCAATTCCCAAATGCGTGACGGGGAACACACACCGTGTGGTACACATGAGCGCACCAAGAGAGAGAGATCAGGAGAGAACCTGATTCATAGCGGAAGCAAAGCGTATGGAGAAGTCATCATGCTCTGTGCGGACTGATCCAATGTGGTTGATGACTAGATAGTGACGCTGATAAGTAAATTGTGTCAAGGAAACAGCTATCCATACTACACTAAGATATCTCTCTCCCTCTCTTTGTTTTCCTTTTATTCTTTTTTATAGGTGAAAATCTTTCCTTACTAGTTGTAAGCAGTTCAGCAGAGAAATACGACATTTCATAAACAATATAATCACTTGCATAATGAACAATGTCGAATACATGGAATGATTAAAGAAATTACATGTATATCTCACTTTCATGGCAGTTGTCCTAACAGGTTTAATATATTTTCCTCGAAAAGAAAATTAAACAAATAGAGAATGTTGCCTCTACGCACTTTCTACTTATCTGTCCAGCTCCAGTTTAAAAGTGTAGTTAGATTCAGCTTAATTGTCAAAAACCTATTTTATCCAGGGATAGATTTCCTTCATCCATAACACTTTACAGTACTATTAGAAAAAAGATGCAAGAAACACAGTTTAATCTTGACAGATTCAAAACCTGCATCTCAAAAATGTTTTGGGAGGAGTAGGGAAAAAATTTCAGAGAGAACCACAAACAAATTATGATTAAGATTCAGAGACGCCCATTAAATAATACTAATATTATTTTGTTGCACACTAAGACAGTAATTAAGAATCACATATAGACAAAGGAAAAGTATTGAGGATATTCTTGTGCTTCACGTGGTGGGAGCTCATGAGTTGAAGGAAGAGATAGGAGACGAGATTGTGCAGAAAATTTTGGGAAGTACGTTGACAGCTCTTTCAGTATTGCTGCTGGAGATAGATGAAGGTCTGGAAATGCGGGGATCACTGGATTGTTCTACAAAACAAGAGACGTAATTAAAGACGCGTCAAATTGAAATGTAAGGCAAATTGGCAATGTAATAGAGGACAAATCTTTTAGCTTGAATAGTTGCAGATCAATGGCATTGAACTAATGTACCTTAAATATATTGATCAATCTGTTGATTTTCACTCTCTTATAAAGTGACTCGCTATCTTTCTCAGATGATGCTGCTAAGACAACAAGAACAGGCAAAACCCGAAGAAGAATGTGGCACTCTGGAAAGAGAAGGGCAAAATTTAACTCCAGCGACTCAACAGCGAAGACTATGAGAACCTGGAGAATATCTTCGACACTATTGCGAGTTAAGAAGCTCAAAGAAAACAAATCATATGGAACCAGCCAAAAACAAAAGGCAGATATTCTTTTACTTACGGGGAACAGAACAAAAACTTATTTTCCAAAGAAACAGCAAACAAAGTATAAGACTGAAGACAAGTTAAGCAGAAAAAGAAACGGTACTTAAACTTATCCAAACATGGTAGATGATGTTGTGGACACAATTTAATTTGCATGCTAGACAGAATGCAGAGCCAAATTTTGTTCTCGTCTTATTTCAGGATGAGTTGGCAAAATTGCTTCAGATGATGGAAACAGTTGTGCTGTTTTCCAAAATGTCACTAAGTTATTTCCTTTTTCTTTAAGCTTTCAAAAAGAATACTTTTCCTTGCCTGCCTCCACATCTGATTTTGCACCCCTTCTTTCATTAAGAAGAGTTTCCAAAAACGAAATGACAAGACATTCCCCTCAAGATAGGGGGAGAATATTTATATTGAGAGCATATCATTGCAAATCATCAACAATTATATTAACTGTCACATGATAAAGTCATCAATAATAGTCTGTAAACCTGAAACTGATCCCAGTGCTACTGAAAGCAATGAGGCAACTGCAAATGCATGTGACTTTGCAATTGATGTAGACTAGTAGGTAATTAGAATGATGCTGATAAGAATGAATAGAATTCAAATGAAGGATACATGTTCACACGAAACATCTCGACATGCAAGTTCAACAAAATTGCCCATCTCGTGCTCACAAAGATCTGTCAAGATACAAAGTACTTTATGATCTCAAATGATGAAGCGAAATGTTACTAAATGCACTGCATTAACACAAAATTGGCATTCAAGTAAATTACGTTACTATAGTTGCAGTCTCACCTGTTTCATGAAATCAAAATAACACTCACCTGTAAATCATCTAGCTCTTCCCTCATTGAATCAGTATCTTGCCATTGCACACTGACTTGAGTAAATGTCCTGATACATTGACCACAATCAAGACCAGCTAAAATTTCTAATTCCACGGTAACGCAGTTATATTGAAAAAGTATCCACAGTAAAATGAGAAAGTAGGTGGTGCAAACACAAAAACATAGAATTTAAAGCCACGCTCCAGTACACATTTAAATATTTAATAGAAACCGTCCTTGGAATAGGTAAGCAGCCCACATGTCATCCAAGCTCAACTAAAGAGAGCTCAATGTCAATCACACAAGGACTTTATTATGGATTCTTTTATTTTTTTTCTCCAAGATGTTGAAAGGCCTTCATATTGTGTTCTTTGATTGCCAGAAGGCAGAGCCAAAGCCACATAGTGTGGTCTGCCATAAATAAAACTATGAAAAGATAGAATAGGAAAATTAGAATAGAAGATTATGGAAATAGTCTCATCTAATTTATATCCAAGTCTAGTGAGGAATTATTATTTTTCCTTTTAGTAATAGGATTTTATATGGTTTTCTTTTCCTTCTGTAGTTAAGAATAATGGGATTGTAACGTTACTTCTAGGATGGATTGATTATGGATAAATTAATTTAATTCCGTCTAAATTTCAATTTGGCGTCAATTTCCTTAGTTTCTTATTCTAATTATCAATTTTGGTTCCTTTGATTGTCAAAATTTGGGACCTCTAAAATTAGGGTTTCAAATCAAGCCCTAAATTTCTTTCCGCTAAATTTAATCTTGACCAATATCTCTAAAACCCTCTATTTCAATCTGGCAAGCTCTCTCTCCATCTTCAAAATTCTGTGTGATCGTTATTTTCTTGGGATGCTGGTTTTCTGGTTCGGATTGGTTTTGGAGAGTTTTGATTAGGATTATTTGGTGTGTTCTTGAAGTTTCAAACATTAGATTGCTAAGCAAGATATTTCTTGCTACAGACAATGTTGGGTCTTCTATTACTGTTAATTTTTGTAGTTCTCAAATTCAAGTATTATTGAGTCACGCCTACGGTAGCTTTTTCAGAGCTGTACACCTTCATCTTGGTCAACCCAGCCATCTAGCACGCCTTAAGGTGCTAATGTCAGAGCCAAAAATATTCTTTGTTGCTATCTCGTAGTCTGCCATCTCTCTTGGCCATTTTTTTCAGGCTACCAAAATTAGTGGGTGGACCTTCTTTGGCGACTTTGCCTCATGGCAACAACCTAACATGACTCTAATACTCTCCGAAGACCTTCACAGAACTGTGCGACTCTTTGGCCAGTTGACCTAGCTTAGCCATTTCGTACTCCCTAATGATCAGGCTGATCATGGTCTCTCTATTTTTTGGCTTCATTGACAAAAAATTCCTCTCTACCACACGATAATCACATCTATTACCATCCAAAGTAAGCACTAGTTTTCTACTCAAAAACTTAGTCTCTCTTAGGTCGATTTAGATGCGTACACAAGGACCAGGCAATTCATATTTCTGTTGAGTGCACGACTGTTTCTACCGACTGTAAATTTGGTGTTAGGCACAAAGGATTCTTCTAAAAGTGTGAGATGATATTTGTATGAGTGTTTGTGGATGCATGTGACAGTTGTTGTGTTCAAATCTCTCTCTCTATTGTGCGTATTTTTTGGCATATTGTCTATGTGTGGGCTTCTTGTGTACCAATCTTCTACTTCTCATGTATCTTAAGTAACCATTTGTGGAGCACATTCTAACCGAGATCACAATTGGAACTGGTAGAAAGGGGAAGGTTTTACCACTTGGAGTCACAAGCATAGTCCACCAAGAGTTTTCAAGCACTTGTTCATTCTATACATCACCATTCAAATTGCACATGTGTGATCAATGCACCAACTTAAGGTGGGAGTTAAGATAGGAAAATTAGAATAGAAGATTACTGAAATATTTCCATCTTATTTATATCCTAGTGTAGTTATGAATTATTATTTTTCCTTTTAGTCATAGGATTTTATATTGCTTCCTTTTCCTTCTATAGTTAGGAATATCTTTTCTTCCTTTAGTTGATGGGATTGTACCATTACATATAGGATTTGATTGTCAACGAATAAATTAATTCCATCTGTCTAAATTTCAATTTGAAGAAAATGAAAGATTCACTACTTCAAAGTAATTTTAGAATTATTAGAAGCAGCTGTACAAAATTATGATAGAATTACTTATATCATGAACAACAGAACAAGTGTCTTTTTCCCTGCAATACATTATTCAAAGGAACAAAAACTAACAGTTGTATATTACTCATCTTTCCGGGAATTAGTTTTGACCACACAGAACAAATTATGCAGCTAGTTTCCATAGATGTGAAAATGAGAATTGTATTCCACGTCCCTAAAATGAAAATTTAAACAAATCAAAACAAAATTACATCCCAAACCCATAAATTCTTAGGTAAGGACACCATTAATACTAATCCAAATGGCTTGAATAGACTCATGAATAATGATTAGTAAATTAAGATTTAAAAAAATTACTATAAATTGAAAAAGGAATAATAAATGAAATCGGCTATACAAGTAATATTCCTTTTCTTGAAACACCAACATACCTTTTGTACCAAGAAAAATCATTGGGTATGCTAGCCTTCGCATTTTTTAGATGATCAAGTTGGACCAACACATCAAGTAGCTTCAGCATTGACCTAAGAAACAATTAGCTAAATACGTTATCAGATTGCACTACATCAGGAAACCTGAGAAGAAGCAAAAATCTTAAAAATAAGTGAAATCAATAAGTAAGACAAGACATAATTATGTTGCAGTTGAAGGGTATTACTAACTGTTTTCAAGAGTTTAGTATAAATCATAGGTAGTCTAGTTGTTATACTGACATGACTAAATCTCATGTCTTCTATTAGATTGACATAGTCGCAGTTGTTATTGTCTTTAAGAATGAATTAATGAATTATATTTAGTGTCAAGTGGCTCGGTAAGCATGTTTTTCTCCTACATATCTCACCCGGATAGGTACCCGAGTCTCAGTTATTAGACTGACATATTCTCCCAAATTTAATGTCTTTTATTCTTATACTTTATTAGAAGCAGAAAAAATGAAAACCAAATGGTCAAGAGAAGTACGAAATGATATTTATAAAGAAACAATAGTTTTAGAAGTTTTGCATTATCAATTAAAAAAAATTCTTACATGACTGTGCCTAGATATCATCTCTCTTTTTTTCTTTTCCTTTTTTTTTGGGTGGGGTATTGGGGGATGCTCTACTAGAAATAAGACTATATGACAATCATATAACAAAAAGAACTAGCAAGATTTAAGGTCATTAAGTTAATTATTTCTTTCTTTCTTTTTCTATAAAAATGCAAGAAGTTCACATGTAGCATTATCAAACTTACTACAGTTGTATTTTAACCAGATAATAATTTTGGTTGGGAATAAACAAAAACGACGCTGTTAATATACCAGAGATGTGTTATAGTGGGACCATTGATGCGACGCTCAGGTCTAGAAAACCGTTGCATATCAGCTGCTAGCTGTATCGAGAACATCAAAATCATGCTAAGAGTAGACCTTGACAACTGACTTAAATAATAAAGATGAAGAAAGTGAGAGTTCACACTTTAGATGAAGCCGATGCTTGCCATCGCTGAATTTCACGCAGACGGCTCATTTCCAAGTCTAAAACTTGATAAGTTTCCAGATATAAGTCAGCCTGACTTTGCTTCATTGAATCTGGAAGCTGCCACAGCGTAGATACCCTTAATTATATCACTAGGAAGTGTTTGTAAATTTGGGTTACATTATAAGCACCAACATGTAGGGATGAGAAAATGAGCTTATTTTTTTTTTTTTTTTTGTTGGTAGGTGGGGGGGGGGACCAATTTTGTTTAGAGATTTTTCTACAGGAGCCCCTAATGCTCCGAAACCAGATATCAAACAAAACAAATTATAGCTCATTTAAATCAGCGTGAAGTTTACAGACAAACAATTAGATATGAAAAAAAATCTCAAAATCTTACAGTTAATTATATAATTATCATTTGCTTATGAAGTGTTCTCTGTCTTCTCCTTCAGTAAACAAGTTACATGTAAGTTAAGTCACATAAACCTGCAGCATAAACAGGAGGTGGAGGTGCAGAAGTGCCAAAACTAGCTGTCAGTGTTAACTTATCAGCAAATTTTATTTTCTAAGTCATTCAAAAGTCGTTAGAGCATTAATTATTATGAAACTTGTAAGGCCCATTTACAAGATCAAGTTCATCTTATATGATGGTCATCGTGTTCTCTGTCAAATGCCAGCCTCAGCACATTCCAAGCTAATACATAATACCCGAATACTCAAATCTTTCTATCGGACAAAAAAAAAACTTAGAATATGTTTGTGTAAAGACACACAGCTCCAATATAACAAACTGAAACCAAGGGAATGTAAATTTGCCCAATAATAGAATAACTAACACTAGAAACACAAATTTATGATGCCAGAGATATTGTTTAACCTGAGGAAGCGCTTTAACACAACTCCGATATGTATACAGCACTGAACTCATTTCTTTCCCCTCTTGTATAAGCAGATTCTGCATCCATATCAGCGGTTTGAATCATCAAAGAAAGCTTGTAGGCATCAAGTTTCAAATTCTTACTTGATATTGGAAAAGATAAATAAAGTTGTCATCATTTTAACCAGAATAAGGCTTGAATTAGTTTAGAAGAAGGTGGCATTAGGGAGTTTTGGAAAATTTGGTGTTCTTCGGCATTTACAATAGGAAGTTTCAAATTGAAGTAAAAGGAGGACAAGTGTTTATATAGCCAACCTCAAGTCTAGTAGGAACAAGCCATAGTTCTTGTCATAGTAAAAGGAACTCTAGAAAGCTTATGTAAAGATGCAGTTATATGAACAAATAAATCATACCAGCTGATTGATAGCTTTCGTGTCTTCTGATAAAGATAATCGATAAGCAGAAACATCACTATATTCTGAAAGGAAAAGAAGAGCATAAAATTGAAATGTAATAAGCATATGTTCAATAAGTTAGTTTAATTTATATTAAACATTAACATGTTCTTGAAATTACGATCTATGAAAGGAAGTTGAACAATACTAGAGCATAATTTGAAACATTTTACGCACAGTTGTGTTGCATTATGAACCAGAATATGCATAATTTTAAAAAATAATAATTTCCTTTTTTCTAGAATATAAAAAAAAAAAAAAAGAAAAATCAAGAAACCAGACGTACCAATTGGACTAGTGGTTGCACCTCTTTCAGTAGACACCCAAAACCCAGGTCCCTGTATTTCTGGTTGATCATCCTAAAAAACAATTAAGCATAAACCCAGTAATCTACATTCCCACGATAATTACATGAGCTGAAAATAATCAATTACTTCATAAGCAATTCAAAATGATTACATCTAATGAGAATGTGGACAGAGCAGCAATGGCTTCTTCTACTGGAACAGCCATGAAAGGTCTACTAACAATAATAAACCCTTTAGAACTGACACCGTTTTGAGGTCAGTAGAATTTGAGTTAAATTTATCAAAGTTTCCACTAACTATGGCTTCCTATTTCAACGGAGAATTGTCTGAAATTCTTCAAGTGCGAATTTGCAGGTTAAATTTTGGATCTGATGAAGCGAGAAGTTCCACATCTGATTCGTAATGGCATTTATTAATAGTAACGCGTTTTAAGCTTTGCGATTTTGAATGTACATAATGCGACTTTAGTTTGCTGGAATTAGCAGCAACGATGATTAGGTTCGCACGATTTTCTTTCTTAAAGGGTTCGCCAAATTATTAAAAGAAACAATAACCCAAAAAAAAAAAAAAAGGTATTTAGGGACATGTCTGGGGAGCTTTTTGTTCAATGTCAATTGATTAATGGACCATTGCTCACTGCAAGATAGGTCCCAGTGTGCCAGCAAAAATTGACTTCCTACAAATGAAATGTGAAAAATATCTTTCCATCATGCAAAAGGATCTAAATGTAGAGGACAAAAAGGTCTTTTTGCCATAAAATGATTCAAAATGCTCACTGTCATGTCAGAATTCCTGCAAAATTTGTCTAAAGCAACGGTCCAATTTCACCATTGCAACGGTCCAAATTTGGCTTTTAGGGAGTTGCCATGATACTACTATTTAGTTCAAGTTTCCTACATAATAAAAAGAGTGACTTTGTGTGCCACTGTTCACAAGCCGTTTGGCCAACTTGGACGAGCCGTTTTGGAGCTGTCGGTTAGTCGAGCCGTGTGGACTTTTTTTTGCTTTTTTTTTTTTCCCTCTGCAGTTATTTCTTCTGACTTTCTCCACTTCTCAAAGCAACGTCC
>CAIGRS010285514.1:0-10543 GCA_903798395.1 Fraxinus floribunda
ATCGCACTTTACATTGTTATTTTATTGTTCTTTACCTATACTTGAATATAATTATTGAACTAGCATATTTAACTCTCGTATCATACTTTGCACTTATATCTTGTGTGTTAAATTGTTTTGAGACTAAGTGTCGAAAAAGTTTCAAAAATCAATTCACCATCCTCTCTTGATTAGTTATTCTTGGGCTTACATAGACAATTTGATTTAATCACCAACCAAACATTCACTAAGTTTCGGTTAAAATTGTACGTGGTGTGGATCTTAGTAATGCTACTCTCATTTTCTATTTGCTCTCTTTTTGTCTCCTTATTATTGTTGGTAGTAAGAATATTTGTTGATGAACCGTAGCATTATGTTTTTGACAATATATTTAAGGTATCTTGTGTTATCTGGAGACAACTTTGAAACCACATAGTTGAAAGTTGAAACTGGACTACTATTGCATAATTTATTATTATTTTTTGTCAGTGCAATGCATGACCTGTGTTCTTTTGAAAGTATTGTTAGTGTTTCTTGTGAAAAATAAATGAGACAAAAAATTTCGTTAACAAAAACATTTTTATTATAAAAATTTTCATCGAATTTTATAAATTGAAGTATATAATTTTGGTTTTGGACCATGGATCTAAACAGAGTCGATGACTTTTAAAAGTTGCTGAATGGTTGATTAGTTAAACAGTGGAGAGTAGTTTTATTAATCTATGGTATGTACTACGTTTTGTGATTTCTAATATTTTATAAATTTAAGATTTTTTGAAAGTTGAAAGGAACTATCATAAAGTTTTATCACCTGTTTAGAAGTTGGTAAACAAATCCATTGAAGAAAGTTTTCATCCCAAATTTCGTTCAAACTATCCTTGTTGAGAAAGTTTCGTGAATTTGTTATCAGTTGCCTGTGGGAAAAAATAGGAACGAACAAATTAAAGTTACTTTGATAATTGGTTTATATATTGATGATCTCAATATAGGCATGACCCCGATCATGTTAACCCAAGGAGCAATGCTGTCCATCCTACCAATTTTCGTGCCCACATCCTCGAGCACTTGCACATGTATCTGGTAGCTTGGGACCTCCTCGAGGTCACGTCTTAATCTCGAACCTAGCAAACTCCGACCTGGCAAGACTTTCCTATATGATAAGGCTTATCTAATTCAAAGGTGTTTGAGTCCTACTATAAATATACTACATCTTCCTAAAATGATTCTACCACTAAAGTTTTATATTTATCCAAGCACATTGATGGTACAACGTCAATCATGTTCCAACTTCTAAGCACATGGTAGAACGCCTAGGCCATTCAATAACATAATCCTACCAAGAATGTATTACCTATATCTATAAATACAGCACTTCAATTTATTTTCTAAGTACGTTTTTATTAAATTTCAGCATATATTTTTCACGAATTCTCTCTCTGACTTAAACATCGAAGGGGCGACAAGGATATACCTCAACGTCTTTTTTTCAGGTACCAGAAGATATCGTTTGTTGTTTTTAGTCGTCAAGCCCAAAAATCAACATGTACGATTTTTGGTAGCATAAAAATGCACACAGGAAATAGGGGAAGAAATATTATGTTAATACTAATATTGGACTTCGGTGATTATAACTACTCATTTTTCCTCATCTCTACTCCTTTGACCTTACAATTGATGTTATTGATGCTACCTGAACTTGTAAAATTAATATGAACAAATTCAGCAACAATACTTCTATGTGTATGGTACCATTGATTGAATTTACTTTGTTGATTTAGGTACATGTATAGCACTGTGGTGTTTGGAAACTATTTTTTATGCAATTTTTCACAAAAAAACATTGTTGGTGTAATTTTCCTGTTGAGAAAATGTAATATATTCAGGAGAGAAATGAAAATGTATAATTGAACAATTTAAAGTTATCGAATCTTAAATTGAGTAATGAAAAATAAAGAAATGGACTAAGTAATGAACAATTGAACACAATTTAATAACAGTAATAAAAAAAATTCCATAGATCATTAGTAGCAAATGTACAAGCAGTTATCAGCGACAGTTAATAATATTTGCATAGTCTAGACCAACATGGATCCACAATATCTAAAGCAACCCATTCACTTGGAAAACAAGAGTCATTGGTAATTGGTGTAGTTCTAATTCCAGACGGAGAGGTAAGTTCCTTTACATAGGCAGATGATGTTGCTTTTTTCGAAAAGATATACTATATAACTGCCCATTGCTATAAAAGTAATGTAAATGTTTTATCATTCATGTTTTTTCAAAGCAGTGCTTAATCTCACAAGTCTGATCACAAAGATCATGCAAAAATAGTTCGAAGGCTTTAGCTGCATATAACCACAATAAAGTTATAAAGTAGCAAAACTAACATATTCTGAAGGAAGAATGAAAAACAACAACAATACAAGACAAATTCCATGATTTAGCATCTCCAAACAATCGGGAAATAGAAACACAATTGGATGATTGGAATCACATACAGATTAAGAGCGGTACGACCATAGCAATCTTGCATATGTCCTCATATAATCTTCTTTATACGAGCCTGTATAATGAATTTTCAGTGAATTTGAGGGTTGGGGGAGATGAAGAAGATGTAGAGGGAGAGTAGAGATGCATTCAGTTCGGGTAAATAGGTCGAAACCGAATCTGTTTTGCAGGAGGAGGAGGTTTTTTCGTATGAGGCTTTGAGTGCTTTCATTTTTCCCAGTATTTCCCTGTTGTTAGCATCTTCGACGAACAGTTCTTCACATTTTAGTTATTGAATTTTTTTTATTTTTTTGTCATAAAAGGCTAGGAAATTCATTTTAGTCATTGTTGTATTTGCTAAGCTTTGATCTCTTCCTAATGGCAAATTCTTGATTACTTTGTGGGCCATGTTTTAATTAGAAAACAGCCAACCATTCACAGGATAATGCATATAAGTCAAGACTTTAACCATTCACATGCCATTCTTAGCTCCGCTAGCAGTTCAATTGTGTTCTCATCCCTATGACAACCCAACTCGAACACTGTGAAATCATACCCGCCCTTGGCGAGGTAACTCATGAACTAACATTACCTTTGACATTTTTCGACATCCCATGGTTGTATTTTCATCCAATTCAGCGTCTTTTGTTCTACGAATTCCCTTATTCCAAGCCCTATTTCTTGGAAACCATAGTTCCAAATCTCAAAGATTCACTCTCCTTCACTCTCAAACATTATATTCCATTAGCAAGCAACATACTGTATCCAGCAAGCAATGAAAAGCCCTTTTTTCGTCATGTGATGGGGGACTCGCTTTCAATAACGATAGCCGAGTCAAACGAGGATTTCGACTATCTTATTGCAAATTATGCACGAGATGCTGATCAGTTCTATCCTTTTGTCCCTCAATTGCCACCACCTAAAGAGGAGCCTGGGTATAAACTTTTTCCAGTCTTCTGTCTACAGGTAACTTTTTTCCCAAATCGTGGCTTATGTATTGGTTTTACCAACCATCATTGTATAGGAGATGCGAGTTCAATTGTGGGTTTTATCAAGGCTTGGGCTTCAATCAGCAAATTCGGGGGAGATTCGCAGTTGATTGACGACAAATCCTTGCCTCTTTTTGATAGACACGTCATTAAAGATCCTCGTGGAATAGGAGATCTATATTGGAACCAATTGAAGAATTTGTCTTTGCAATTCCCATCTTTGCATTTACCCACCAATAAGGTTCGGGCCACATATATTCTCCACCTGGCTGATATCGAGAAGCTCAAGTATTCGGTTTTGTCTCGAAAACCAGATTTGGTTCAACCTTCATCTTTTGTAGTTACAACTGCCTATGTCTGGACTTGTTTGGTTAAATCCTGGCAAACCAGTGGAAAGGAGGTTGATGCAGATGAGCTTGAATACTTTGGTTTTGCAGTGGATTGCCGGGGACGCATGAATCCTCCAGTGCCTGCTAGTTACTTTGGAAACTGCTTAGGAGCTTTAATATTGAAAATAAAACACCAGGAGTTAATGGCAAATGAAGGGTTCTTCATTGCGGCTGAGGCAATTGCAGAGATAATTCGAATGAAGGTGAACAACAAGGACGAAATGGTTAAAGTTTCTGAGAATTTGCTAGAAGCTTTTTCCGAATTTATAGGTAAACGAATTTTTTCAGTAGCTGGATCGCCTAAGTTCGACCTATATGACACGGATTATGGATGGGGAAGGCCAAAGAAACTGGAGGCAGTGTCCATTGATGGAAGTGGTGCCATGTCTCTGTGCAAATCCAGGGATTCTGAGGGAAGTCTGGAGATTGGTTTATCTTTGCCGAAGAAGGAAATGGATGCCTTTGCAGCTGTTTTTGCCAGTGGCTTAGGAATTTTATCAAAGGAAGTTCTCTACTCAGATTAATGAGGACCTGAGGTTTTTATCTTGCCTATATTCATCAATTTATATTTATTACATGTTGCTTATTTATTTTGATTTAGACCACTTCATCTTGCTCAATAAAGAAAAATGTTGACGTGGACAACGAAAATGATGATGTGGCATAAAAATATGTTAGTGCATTATTTTCAATTAATGAATGTTACTTATTGCAAAATATCATTTTTTGTGTTATTGAAAAAGTCTTTTGAGTAAATTAAGTGCACCTTTCCTATAGAAAGAATTGAAAAAACATATCAAATATTACGAAAGCATATGCCATACCATTATTTCATTTGATTCAGAAGATAGAGTACCTAAATTGGAACAAAAATGAAAGCTAAGGAATAAACTCTAAACCAAAACCAGTCAAGTGACTAAAATGAATGTCTTCGAAGGTAAACTTGGAGATATGTTATTCTTGCTCGAAAGGTTTCTCTCTTTATGCGTCATGAGAACTATGATATGAGACATAGCTTGTACATTTATCCTTTGGGGCCATACTCTCTTTAACTTTTCCATTTGAAAGATGTAGCATTAGTTGTGGGATACTTGAAACAGAAGAGAATCAATTGTTTAATTCTGTTGTCCCAACTTAGTTGTCCCCTCAAATATATAAATTATACATTGTTTAATGTTTCGTATGTCAACTATTAATATCAGAAGTTTAGATGTCTATTAAGCGAATGAATTTATTAGATGTGTCCAATCACTTGTTGCCACTCAACTCAATTGATACCTAAACTACTAATCATCAATCGTCTAGATAGGTAGTATTATTTTAATTGGTGTTAAATGGGACCTAATGGCAAATTGGGGATTGTGTTGAATCATCTCTAAAAGTCATAATGCGAATAATGCTAGCTATCGTAAGTGATGAACTTATGTGGCAGTGTATTTGATGGTTTGTTGTCTAACGGTGTTAAGATGCATTTGTCAAATGGAGCTAATTAATGGAGAGAAATTACAGATATCTTACTTGCACATTGACCCAAGGCACAACACCCTATTTTGGGCACATGCATCTCTTAGTTGGGTTGACTGTTTGCCGAGCCGTGCTAGTTGAACAGTTGGCCCTAACTGGCGCCTCCTANGAAGGTTTAAACACGATTATGAATTGCTGTCTTTAAACGATATTTACCACCACGGGATAAGTGCTTGAAGACTTCAATGACAAATAATTTGCAAGAGTAAACAAACATTAATCCAAATATAAATCAAGCAATCAAAACTTGGAAAACGAACTTTGAAGAACAATATAAAAAATTGGTATTGATCTATGGATCTTTGATTTTGGATGTCGATGAATGAAATTGATGTTTGTGATATGATTTCTATTAGGTTTTAGATGTTTTGTAATCGGTAATTCTGTAAACAAAAAGATTGAATTATACTTTGATTATAAAGTCAAGGAGTAATGTGCAAATAGTTGAAAGCATGGTTATTAGGTCTAAGGTTCGAGAATGACAAAAAAATAAAAGGAAAACGACGCGAATTTTCGCTAAACTGTCGTCAAAGTTTGGCTCGAGCTACAAAAGTAGAAACATTGTCGCTGGACCGTCGCCAGGCCTTCGCTAGAGCAACAACCCGTCGCTCGACCCTCGCTCAGCCTTCGTTCAAGCGACGGGGTTATGCGATAAATTTTTATTTCGCGATTTCAAGGCCTTTTCCCCGCCCATCTGTTTTATACCCTACCTATAAATACCAAATAACCACTTCTTAATAGATTTTGAAAGGGATCCATCATAGCAGACTTGTATAGTGGCACAAATATCATACCACCATCTTCGAACTTTTCATTTGATCGAATTCACAATGCTCACGATAGCAATGATATTGTCAATGGAGTTCACTTTGCCTTCATGCATTGGTTGTTTGCGATGTCTATAATCAGGAGCATAATGTCTGAGTTTACCCCCACACATAACAAGAAATTTCTTCTTCTTATTGTTCTTGTTATCTTTGTTAGGATTTGTGAATTTTCTCTTCTTGAAATCCTTGTTGTATTTGTTTGATTGATTTACGGAATGGGCTTTGGAATTTCTCTCGTGAGAATGTTCATTCACATCTCGTGCCCTTGACTCTTCCTCAATTGAAGATGTTTTTGAATTCTTCCTAAGAATAATCTTGGGAGTTGTGAAGGAATTTTCTTCCTATAACATTTCTGTGTAGATGGAGATTTCATAATGATTGCACTAACTTGAAAAGTTTCGGGAAGATCTATTTTCATGGCCTTCATTTTATTGGCAAAAAATTGCAACTAATGGACTTTTCCTAACAAAAGCAAGCTATCCAAAAATTTAAAATCAAAATACGTAGAAATAAGAAACTTTTTTGTACCTTCCTCATCGGCCTTGTATTTAGTTTTCAATGATTTTCATATCTCATTTGTCGAGGTGTTATTTGTGTAGAGATCATAGAGTCGATTGGAGAGATCGTTTAGAATGTGTCCTCTACATAATAATTCATCTTCTTCTCTCTTCTTCCTTTCCGCCCTTGTTTTATCGGTGTGATTTGGGGTTGGTTTCAGCAATGGTGTCAAGTCAGGATCCAAAATATAAAAGATCTTAGGCTGTAAGAAAAAACTTTAACTTGTCCTTCTATCTTGTAAAGTTCGACTTGTCGAATCTGTCAAGTCTTACAAGGTCTTGATTTATCATCTTTATCATAGCTATGGTTGTCTCATTCCCCATGTTGAATATCATTTGAGATTGTTGAACAAAGTTGATGAAGAACAAAAATAAAACCAGCAACAAGAAATCTCCAAACGAAAGGTTTGAAAACGATTATGAATTGCTGTCCTCGAATGATATTTGTCAACACTAGTTTAAGTGTTTGAAAGCTTCAATGTCAAATAGTTTGCGGGAATAAACAAAGCCCAATCCAAGTATGAATCAAGCAATCAGAACTTGAAAAATGAACTTAAAAAAATAATATAAGAAATTGGGTTTGCTCTTTGAATTTGGATGTTGATGAATGAATTTGATGTCTATGATATGATTTCAATAATGAAAACTACTCATATATTTAGAATTACAACCATCATTCACAAAAAAAGGTGCAAAAATCAAGTCAAAAGAGTGTAAAACCTTTCAAAACGACACCAGAATTCAAAAATCCAACGGACAAATTTTTGTACTGGACAAATTGGGTGCCCGCCCAGTTCCACAAAATGGTCATTGAAACTGTAACACAAGGCCGCCATTTTTCGACCATCACTGTATTTTGTTCTCGTTTTGTTATTTATTTTTTTTTTTTTTATCATGGTTGATCATTTTTGTCACTTCCAAAATCACTCATCATTTTTAATTTGAATAATATCCAACACTGTATGTCTCCCCCACCTATAACTGGCACCCTTGCTTGAACATGGCCTACGTGGCCTGTGTTCAAGTAGTTTTATTCATGTTTGCCATCTTTCATTTCATCAGCTATTCACTCTGATTTTCCTTAATGAGCATTACCGCTTGGGGTTCCAAAAAAAAAAAAAAAAATTCTAATTATCCACAAGGTATATATGTAGAGGTGGTATGGCTAAAATATATCGGTACTTTGATCCTTTCATCTTATTAGACCACGAAATATGGTCTTTTGACAATTTGAAGTCACATGTGGTTAGTGGAAATATAAATTGAATTTGGAGTACAATGCAAAAGATGAATTGCATTTCAGAGTTATAAATTGAAATGATGTAGGTTCGAGTCGAACTTATATAGCAACTTTCTTTTATTTTGTTCACATCTTTTTTCAAGTCAATACTCCAGATGGAATCTAATAACTATGATTTAAATATCTCGATTGTCAAATTTAGGGTGCTTGTTTGGGAGAGCTAAAAAAAATGATTTTGATTATTAAAAAAAAAAGGGAAAAAAAAAGTGTCTTCCAGGGAATAAACTATGAAAGTAATCACGAGTCATATATAATGTGCGGTTAACAACTTTTCACGCTTTTCAAACAAGCATTAAAGTCATCTCCTTATTTTGATTACACGTTTGTTGTAAAAGCAAAATCTTCAGCAGCCTCCGCATCCGTGACTGAAAGCAGATGCACCAACTTCATTTATATATATTTTAGGAATTAATACATGAAATGTTTAAAACATTACACACACATCAAACATGTAAAACATTACACACACTCAAACATTTAAAGTCTACGACGATTATCTTAGATGTTTTTCAGAAGTAGAACATATCTAACATGTGTATATGTATATCTATATCTACATATACACACATCGAAATGTAAAAACTCAAGGACACTTTTGCACAAATATTTGGAAATTCGGACAAAAAGTTACGTGACTTTTATTGCCATTGTAACTTGAAACTAAATTTAATTGGGAGCTCAAGTAAAAATTATTTTATTCCATTCAAGCCTAAACTTGGGCTAGAATCTTAGGCTAGAACAACAATAATCTAGAATTTGTTAAGGAAGTTGATTCGAGCAACGTTTTCTATGAGTAATATTTGACTTGTTTCATGCCTTTCTTTCTCAGAAATAACATTTTCATCTTTCGTTTTCTATTTTCATTCGCGTGCAATCCAGACGAGCACACCTAAGTGAATTGCTGTCTTATAAATTATTTATTATTATGCTGGAGCCAGGAAATAACTAGGAAAGTCGCTTAGCATGTGAACTGTGAATAGACAAATGGTGCTGACCTAGTGGTGGACTGGTAGTTGCATTTCATTTCATTTCATTTTCTCCACCAAACTAGTTTTTCAAGAGATGAAGAAAAGGAAACTTTGTTTTATCTTAGAGATTAAATTTCAAATTTTTAATATTTCTATCCAATGGGAACCAAAACCATATTATTATTATTATTATTGGCGGAGTGGAATAAATATGACATGAAAAATACTCTTTTGAGACTTTTCCATTCCTCACCTAACCATCTACCATCTGAAAGTTTTCTATATAAAAACAAGCTTTTGAGCTTCATCATTTTCATACATCAAACTCCAATGTCTACCGTGCTTGAGCAATGTCAAATTCAGCCTTCACCAGACAACGTGAGTGAGCTAACACTTCCTTTAGTACATTTCGATTTAACATGGTTGTATTTTCATCCTGTTCATCGGCTACTCTTCTTCGAATTCCCTTGTTCAAAGCCAGATTTCGTCGAGACCCTTGTTCCAAAACTCAAACTATCTCTTCTCCAAACTCTTAAGCATTTTCTTCCACTATCTGGCAACATAATCTATCCATTAGACTCCGGTAGGCCTATTTCGCGCTATGTCGTGGGGGATTCTGTGTCGCTAACAATTGCGCAGTGCGATAAAGATTTCAATCACCTTATGGCCATGGTTCCTCGGGTTGCTGACGAGTACTATTCATGTGTCCCTCAGATGCCACCAGCCACTCATTCATCGGACTCCGTAATTTTTCCAGTTCTTGCCTTACAAGCAACGATCTTTCCTGGCCATGGTGTTTGTCTTGGTTTTACTAACCATCATGCCATTGGCGATGCTAGTACAATTGTTCGTTTTGTGAAAGCCTGGGCTACAGTTACAAGATTGGGCGGTGATTCCCAACTTATAGATGATAAATCTTTACCATTTTATGATAGGAGTTCAGTTGAAGATCCAGAGGGACTCGATTCGATATACTGGGAATTGATGAAGAAATCTAGGCCTATGGATGCTCCACCTCTTAAATTTCCCCTCAATAAGGTTCGTGCAACATTTGTACTGACCAAAGATGATGTTCAAAAACTGAAGATTTTTGTTTTGAGTAAACGACCAAAGATGACACATGTATCGTCTTTCACTGTAATATGTGCACATGTATGGGCTTGTTTAGCGAAAGCAGAGGCTGCAATCGGGGTCGATTTGGCCGACGATGAGCCGGAGTATTTTGGTTTTCCAGCTGATTGTCGAGCAAGAATGGATCCACCGTTGCCTTCTACTTATTTTGGCAATTGTTTAGCATTTGTCAAGGCAGAAACAACGCACGGAAAATTGAAGGGAAATGAAGGATTTTTAGTTGCTGCTGAGTCGATTGGAGATGCTATTCAGAGAACGGTGTACAACGAGAAGGGTATCTTGGATGGTGCAGAGAAATGGCCTTTGGAATTTAAAGAATTGAGCGGAAAACGGCTTTTTGGAGTGGCTGGATCGCCTAGATTTGATCTGTACGATGCAGATTATGGCTGGGG
>CAIGRS010285519.1:0-22592 GCA_903798395.1 Fraxinus floribunda
TTTATGTAGTGTTGTTATAAATGTTAAAAAATTTAATTATGGTACAGAACCGAACCGAACCGAACCGAACCCGAACGGTTCTATAATTATATTTGGACCCGACGGTTCCATTTATTAAATACCCGAAAGTTTTGGGTCGGTTCGGTTCTGAGTTCGGTTCTCTTCAGAACCGAACTGAACCGACCCACGCCCAGCCCTAAAAAAAATCATCCTAGAACCACTAGATGAGAAAAAAATTGAGCCCTACGTTAACACTCCAAAGCGTGACAAAAAATTCAATCCAAAACAAAACCAAACCAATCATAACCACAAATTTTTCCTTCAAAAAAAATAAAATAAAGAAATTTAAAGAACACAAAAAGCGCAATGATAACAACCACCCATGAAGCTGATATACGAATTTGATTAGCTTATAAATTCGTGTCTGAAGAAAAAGCGCTCTTCAAATGGANAAAATAAAGAAATTTAAAGAACACAAAAAGCGCAATGATAACAACCACCCATGAAGCTGATATACGAATTTGATTAGCTTATAAATTCGTGTCTGAAGAAAAAGCGCTCTTCAAATGGAAGCGCTTGTTGTAGCTTCTCGTTGTAATCACTCTATTTTCTCCAACAAGGTACTCTCCTTTTTGCCTTTCGTACTCTCCAATTTTAATTCTTTTGTTTAAAAAAAAAAACTCGCTTCTTTTCTGCATCGATTATAGATTCCGTTAGTTTGATAGTCATTTGCGATTTTCGGGGTTAATGAGCGATAGATTTTAATCGGAGTATAATGTCAAATGGATAAGAGTATATAATTAGTTCGAAGTTTGAATTCAAGTCAACTGGTGTATGGGTATATCTATTCAAAGCAAATTTTTAATATTTCTGAAGAACTGTTCTTATGCTACCACATAACTGGTGATATGCTTTTGGCAAATATTTTTGAAGCCAGCGCTTTTCAGCATGTTAAGTGTTTGCTGTTTTGTTGAATGAGCATGTTGTGATGTTCATGTGTAAAATTGCACCATGGCTGCTGGCTATGCAATTATTTGGAACTTTTTCAAATGAATTAACTAATACAATGTGCTATTAAATAGTGATTTTGTTTTCCAAATGGTATGGTTACTAAGTTAAATGCTCTGATTGGATTTATAATATAATATATTTAAGTTAGCCAATCGAAATTATAAATTGTCTTCTTCTTATCTGAAAAGATTTGGACTATGATTTTTATGCACATTGAGATTAATGAGCAAAGGAATTCTATGCTTTTAGGTTCTTGCTTGCAATCATACTGCGACGAGGAAAATTGAAACTCGATTGTGCAGTTCATTATTAAGTAAAGATAAAAGTAAGAGAACAACCCCCTATCCATATCCGAGTCTAAAGAGCTGTGGACACAAGACTTTTCTCCATTCACTTTGGCAGCTGAATGGGAGATTCAAATCCCAAGGAGGTTTCTTCTTGATAAATCCTGAATTCCTACCCCAACTAAGAAAATTTGCTATCGGCATCCACAAGAAATTAAAATGCTCTGAAAGATTTAACAATCTGTTCCCTGTTTTCTCTTTCCGGATTATAGTCACAATGATGCTTGCGATGACACTTGGTGCCACTGTTAGCAGAACTCCTTCCTGTAAGTTACTTAGCTCTTGTTTTTTTTTTTTTAAATTTCCTGAAGCTTCCGAACAATTATTTCGGCAATATTTCAAATGCTAAATACCTTTTTGGTAGTTTGTGGTTCGATGCCTAGTCCTTTCAATATGCAGGGGCCCTTAGTGAAGAAAATCTACTTTTCTTGGAAGCATGGAGAACGATTGACCGTGCTTATATCGACAAAACATTCAATGGACAAAGTTGGTTTAGGTACAGGGAAAATGCTTTGCGCAGTGAACCGATGAACACACGAGAAGAGACATGTAAGTTATCTTGTCATGCAACTCCTATAAGTTTCCATCTTTCAAATGTACGACTGAACAATCATGTCATCTTATGCTTTCTGTTGTTCATTAGGTTTCCGAATTTTGTATACCAAACCAAATTCTGTCATGATCACCATTTCGTATTTCTCTAAATCTGGCTTACACCTAATAATTATAGATACACGTTACTGACAGGCATATGCACTATTTTCAATTCACTTTGACATTTAAAAGTTCTACTAGACCAGCAATATGCCCATTCCCCTGGCTGTGGCAGAGGATTTAAAAGAAACTGGAGGAAATATAAGTGGGGCCTGTTGGTCCTCATTTCAAGTCTTATTTCCATAAAGAAAAAAGTCCATTGATAAGGGTACTGTTCATTACATGATTTAGCCCTTGTTTGGTGGGGATTAACATCAGATTTTTAGTAGATTTTGATAAAAGTTGATGAAATATATGGTTAAAATTTATTGTTGACTTTGACTTAGATTAAAATCTAAAATCTAGATTTTAATTCCTACCAAACATGGGCTTAATTAGAGAATAAAAATTGATTAATAGGTTTTGAACCAAATCTTTTTGAGGTGCTGTCTTAGTTGGGTTTAAGGACATATTTTGTGAAGGAAGACACTGGTCAGTAATCTGGTTTACTGATCTGTCACTTTAAAATTGCTTGTAAATTAATTTCTGTCCCCCTTTAGGCATTAGTTGAACCCCTCTAATGTTTAAAAATTTATCGGCTATCTGAATTCTTGTTTTATATTCAACCTCCAGATGCTGCAATAAGGAAGATGATTGCCACTCTGGATGACCCTTTCACTCGGTTCCTGGAGCCTGGAAAATTTAAGAGTTTGCGGGTATGGGGCTACTTGATTCCATCTTCCTCATTATTGTATTTGACTTCAGTGACATTCTCACTTGTATATTAATTTTGAATATAGCTTTTTCTCCTTAAATCACAAACTATTGGTTTTGGTCCATAATGTAAGATTTGTTGATATGTTCTTTGAAGGCAGTCAGGAACACAAAACACTCTGACTGGAGTTGGGCTGTCGATCGGTTACCCTGCAAAAAATGATAAATCATTCTCTGGACTGATGGTTATTTCAGCTGCTCCAGGAGGTCCCGCATATAGGGCTGGAATTTCATCTGGTGATTTAATCCTAGCAATTGATGATACAAGTACACAAAACATGGGAATATATGATGCAGCTGATCGCTTGCAGTAAGTTTTCCTTTTAAATCAACTTTGCAATTAGTGATACTATTATTGAATGGCAATATTAATTTGGTTAAGTTTCTCACGCCAGTAAAGCTTCAACCTACAAAAAGAAAATGGCATGAGATTGAGATGTAATTAAAGTTAGATTTCAATTTTTGCACAACTTTCATTAGGTTTATGCATCATTAACCATATATCTCTAGTTCTTAATCTCATTGGAAACAAAAAGAATAAGGAGGATCACAATCTTGTGGGATATATTAGATATGCGAAGAGAAGCATTCCAAAGAATAGAGGCAAGCACAGAACTTGTATGTTGGTAAGGGGAAGAGCAGGGTGCGGTTAGGGGACAGGGGCTTACTTGATAACTTTGAATTCGCCTGTTGATACCTATGGCAAAAGGAGAGATTTTCTTTCTTCATTAACTGGAAATTCTTGTGAAAGTTCCACTTACCATATGCATGCATCTTTAAACAAAACCCTTAAAAAATGATGATAAAATACTGAAGGTTGTGTAAACTCCGACATGCTACAGTAATGACCATCTGCCAGATTTAAACTTCCTTCCACATTAAAAAAGATCTAATGTTTTTTTTTTTTTTTTAATGCTAGTGAGTTACTCAATGTAGCTGTAGTTATTTTCTGTGGATACATGTAAAACGCGTGACATCTTGCATATGCTTTTGGGTGAAGGGGTGATGGAGGATATATCATTATTGAAATATGACATAAAATAATTCAGAATTTAGGCATGCTTAAGTGATGGAGAGCTTATAGGCTTTGTGCTTATTATATCAGATTAAACATCTTATCTTGGTTAACTGTGCACCATGTCTGTTAATTGTTTCCAACATTCTGTTGCAAATTCAATTCAAAAAAACTTAGAATGTAAAATGCAGTGAGCCAAAATTAAGCACTATTATGGCTAAATATTTATGAATAACAGAAAAAGGCTATGTTGATTTTATGAATAATAGAATAAGGCTATGTTGATTGGAAGTGTATGTTATATGACTAAATATCTAAGTTGAATCCACAGAGGAACTGAAGGAAGTGGAGTGGAGCTAATTGTACGTCATGGGGATGAGACAAGGCATCTATCTTTAAAGTGTGTACATTATTCTCCATTCAAATTGCTTTTTACTTTATATTTGCAAATGGTTCTCTTTGAGTCTATGAGCAATACTATATATTTTCCAATGTAGACATTTTACTTGCTCTAACTGGTTAAAAATGAATTTGTAGCTATTCTCTCTCTTCATAGCTCTCTATGGGATGTATCCATATAAGCTTTATGAAGATGAATATTTATATGTGAAAATTAAGATGATTTTTATTTTCCGAACTCAAAATTGCTGCTCTTCAGACGAGAAAAGGTCTTACTGAATCCAGTAAAGTCGCGAATCTGCAAAGTGCCTGGAGTGGGAGAGGAAGCCCCTCTAATTGGATATATCAAACTAACGGCATTCAATCAAAATGCTTCTGGTAAATTACTGCTACGTTGAATAGATTGAACTTGTGCCCATATTTGCTTGTGTGTTTTCTCTCACAAAGTATACTCAATACCTTTGACCTGAAATCATATTCGATATACTGGTCTTTTTTGTTCTTTTCATTAGTTTTCCAAGCATCTTCCAGTGTCATATAAATTATTTTCCCTTTTGGCCATTATCAAGTTCTAACTTCATGCATTGTTTAGCATCATACATTATGACAAGCTTGTTCATAATCTTAAAGATGTAGTGCAGTTTTTTATTATTGGCTTTGGTACCTATTTCCTTTTCAAATATTCTGGTAGTATTTTTCCTGAGTTGTTTGTTGTAAAAACTTATACAGGTGCTGTAAGGGAAGCAATTGAAACATTAAGGGGAAACAATGTACGTGCCTTCGTGTTGGACCTTCGGGATAATAGGTGACATGCCTTGAACACGCTTTACATTACAATTTTCCTTTATCTGATTATTGAATTGCTAAGTTTGGTACAGTGGTGGCCTCTTCCCTGAAGGAATTGAGATTGCCAAGATTTGGTGAGTTTTCTGGCAGAAATTTGTGAATGTGCATTAAGAATTCTGTGCTCCTTTTTGCATCAGATTGGTAATATTTTTTTAGAGATTTCACTACTGTAGGTATCTCGCCTTTCTCATTGGTATGAAAACCCCCTCTCTCTTCTATTATTGTCCTTGTATATGGATCTTGGGACGTGTTTATCAGGAATGAACCATCTGAGGATTGTCAATTATAAATTTCGTGAAGTTACTGCTGTTGCAAGTGAATTGTTCTTGCTTCATGCATCGACATTAACGAAAATCAATATTTGCTAATTGCTGCCATGTGTCCAAAGACGCATTACAAAAAACGAATACAAGATCTACTTTCCATTAGAACACTATCTGAGGATTTCTGCTCTGGATGCAGTTGCAAGTTGAACCTTCTTAGTTTTATTTTTGAGTTAAGCTAAAAGTTCATCAGACACCGCTTCTAGCTTCCCCTGCAAGATTTCAGCTTCTCTATGCACTTACTGTTTCAAAATCAGACTTAACACTTTCTGTCTTGGTCAATGGTCATTATTTGGTCTTCTAATGTGTTTGCCTTTCAGAGATGAATGAATGTTAAAGCAAAATGTCTAACCATGTGCAATTGCAATCAGGCTGAACAAGGGTGTGATTGTGTACATATGTGATAGCCGTGGTGTTCGAGATATATATGACACGGATGGAAGCAATGCTGTAGCAGCTTCAGAACCCCTAGCAGTACTGGTATGATGAGTCAATTTTTGATCTGGTCCTCGACATTATGCTTATATTATTATTTGACCAAGCATTTGTGGACATTTTTCATCATACAACTATTATCAGTTCCATGAAATAGAGGTCATATGGAGCAGATGTTTGTTCTTACTCGACAATTTTCTTTTGCTTTTTTTTCTTATTGCATCTCCCAAAAACAATTGATTTTATGGATTCCTATCCCCCTCTCTAAATTCTCTGTCCGATTTTACTTGGTCTTGGCTAGGATTAAAACGATCCGTTGTCTAACATGATTATCCCATATTTCCTGAATTTTTTGTTACTTTCTAAGTACCATTTTGGAGTACGTAAATCCTTTGGAGGCTTGGAAAACATGTAGAACATGGGTAGGTCATGAAGTAATACTTACAAAGCCTATATATCCAGTCTTAACAAAGTCATAGATACAAAGCCTGGACCAGACCGACCGGTCTGAAAGGAAAACCGGTGAATTGGAAAATGGTCTGGTCCAGGTGATGTTACTGGAACGTTTTGACAAAGAACTGGTCAGAATCTGGTTGAACCAGCTAAACTGGGTGGGATAATGAGAAAGCACTTGTTTTTTTATTTTTAAATGTCATTTTCCAGTGTAAAAATAAAGGAGAAAACCCAGGACCTCGGCCATGGAAATTATTCATATTTTTTCTGCGCCAATGTGAGGGATTGATAGAATCCTAAAATTATATAAAACTATATCTGTGGTACTCTCTTTCCCAAGTTATATTTGTTTGTTTGTGTTAAAACTATGTGTTTATTTTAAATTTGCGGTTAGTGAGGACTTGCCGTTGAATCGGTAACCCGTCGGTTGATCCCTTTCAGAGGTGTGCTTGAAGTTCATTTTGGTGGTCTTGGTCATAGAAATCTGCTGCCAAAATTGTCTTATTTATTTAAGAAAGAAAACCGACTCCTAAAGTGTGTGACATTGGCAAGGTGCTAAGCATCGTTGCCCTTCAAAATCATGGTTTGGTGTGTATTAGGACCCTAAATTTCCCATTTTAGATATTAAATTCTTCCACTGTTGTCAGTTGAGCAGTTGCTAAATCCTTTTTTTTTTTTTGCGCTCTGTGAGTGGGCCCCAATTCATAATGTATAATGTACACTAGGTTCACTCTAGAAAGACCTGTACATAAACTCTATAATGATGACAAGTTCAGTCATCCCCCGTAATCTGTCACTTTGGATCTGTCCTCCAGTGCCTCTTAGAGCTCTATGATTCAACCAGCTCATCCGTTAAATGTGTCTGGTGAATTTGGACTCACACCGTTTTGTTCGCCCCTTCTATCTATTTTTTCTTCTCCTTTTTTCGAATGCTTGAACTTCTCAAGATTCAACATTCCCATGCATTGGGATTGGTTTTTCCATCATGTTTTGATATGGCCTAACCCATATTCATTTTATCCTTGTTTTTGGTTTCCCTAAACGCTTCTTCAGGTCAATAAAGGAACTGCAAGTGCAAGCGAAATTTTAGCTGGTGCTCTAAAGGATAACAAGCGCGCAGTACTATTTGGAGAACCTACATTTGGAAAAGGGTGACTTTCTTTTCCTCATATTGTATACATTTTCTAGCTACTAGGAGAAAAATGTCAAAAACTTTTCTAATCAATGGCCAACTACTGTCTTCAGTAAAATTCAGTCAGTTTTTGAACTGTCCGATGGCTCTGGCTTGGCTGTAACAGTTGCTCGCTATGAAACACCAGATCACACTGATATTGACAAGGTTCTCTCTCTCTCTCTCTCTCTCTCTCTCTCTCTGTGTGGCAGATTTTGTAATGTCTCATGAGCTAATTTCTTTGTCTCGTGAAGGTTGGCATATTTCCGGACCATCCCCTGCCGGTATCGTTTCCCAAAGACGACGAAAGTTTCTGTGGCTGCCTTCAGGATCCTGTGTCAGCTTGCTATCTTAATAGAGTTGATTTATTCTCTAAATGACAGGGTTAGTCAAGAATTGTAACTCAATTTTTCTTTTCTGAGGATTTCTCATTCTTTTCGATTCTCGGATAGTCGAGCTAGTCGATTTTTTATTTAGTTTGAGAAACATATACAAGACAGCTAGATTCTTGTTAAGAGTGAAAAATATTGTAACAATATCTCAATTTAAGTACCCTATGCTGTCAAACTATGCAATCTTGTGAAACTGGTTGGACTTGGTAAATAAGATTTTTTATTTTTTGGGAGAAAAACAAGATAATTGCACCTACTTTCTCTACTCTATTTCATTGGTAAATGTGTATTTGTGTTATTTAATTTCAAATAATATGGCAAGTTGGTCTAATATTGTGAAATGTTATTTACTAGTTGCCTTCTCGACTATTACGATTCTAAGGGTATTTTTAACTTGTCATATAACTTGAAATTTGAATGCTCGTTTATCAAGAAATTAAATGGAATATAATTACAGTGGTAGTATTTATACATCATGAACAAAAACAAATAAAGAAGTTTAATTTTGATAAGGTCTATTTAAGTTCTGAGTTACAGATATTTGCAAGTGAGTTCAACTAGATTTCAAATTGAAATATTATATATTTTAAATTCGCGGGGACCAATCAAGTGTGATCGTAAACCTAAAATAAACATGCTAAACGACAAGATCACTCTTCAAAATATATTAAAAATTATTAATCCCAACAAAAAAACAAAATTTTTTTTAGTGTTAATTTTGTCAATTTCTCATTATTGTTCAGCCTATCCAAAAGTTTGACCACTGATGGGCTGAGCGCTTGGGACAACTTTTCGTACGCGGCCTTTTTATATCTCCAGTTCATAATGCACCATTCGAATCTCTGAGGAAAATTGCGAGAGAGTGAGAAAGAATTCTAGAGAGAACCAACCAACGATGAAGCCGCAGCCAATGGACTATTTTGTGGAGATGGAGGAGCAAGGCGGCGCCACGGTGGCGATGGACGTGGACGATGCTGAAGCTTTAGAGATCTTCGGCGAGGGTCTGATCTCGATAGAGCACCAGCGCCTAGCCGATTCCGACTTCTTCAATTCCTTCCAGGATGACTTCGATGACTCTGACATCAATTAATACTGTGTATTTCGCTATCATCACTTGTCCATTCCATGATTTTAGCCGTTGATTTACTATGTTGTCAGGAGATTTTGAACGTGTATTGGAAAGAAAAAATGACGTTGTAACTGCAATTTAGTTAACTGATCAATCTATTTCGTTCTTGCTTTTCACCATTTTATTGCTAATTGGCATTTGTTTGGAATTTTTTTGTTTATGTTTACATTTTGAATTGCTGTTGTGTAGAATTTGTTGGTATTTCCCTATGTTCCACCGAATCTTGGCAGGGTAATTGAGGGTTCACATTTGCTTATGGCATGTTTGGCTTTGCTTAAAAGCAAAATAAACAACTTAATTGGGCAGTAACACCCTTGATGCTAGCTATGGTGAATGTATAACTAGGCGAGTACCTACATACTTGTTCATGCGTTGAATTATAGGATTCTATATAGCGATTCAGATAATAGACAGTGTTAGGTGAAAGAAAATCTTATTGTTGTGAATAGCGCATCAAAGCTACTCGTCTGTCTGTCCTATCGAGTATTAGTATCCTCAGTATGTATGTTCACCTTTATGTTCTTATGAGTAACTTAAATCATTTATGAGCACAGGTGTGTTAGCTGCTGAATCTTAGCTTAGGATTTGATGAATTGATGTAGCATCTAAATGACATTGTTAAATGAAAATGAACAACTTTTTGAAGTCCTAAGATTTGTAATATCGATTGTGCGACATGTAAATCATCGTTGACAACAAGTTTGACACTATTTCATGTGGTAGCAATCTACACCATTGATTTTAAATACATCCATCCCACCACTAACTTAATTCTTGTATTATATCATTGACAGGGGTTTTTGTTGTCTAACTGATTCCCACTCGCGTATTCCCATTATCAATCTCACCAAGCTACATACCATTGATTATCGAGTTTCATTTGTTGTTTTGTCTTGGAAATCATGATGTAACTGCTAATATGCATTTCTGTTCGCTAATGTTATGAAACTTAGTCATCTTTTCAATCAATTTTTTTGATTATGTTAGTATTTTCCCCATATTTTAGTGATTTTTGACAGGGTGGGTAACTTGGGGCTGTAGATTGCTTGCTTGCTTAATGGCCGGCCTCGTGTGACTAGAATTTTTATGAATTTTTGTTGTTGGCTAGGATTTGTTAAAGTGGAAACATTGTTTTGGTATGTTGTATGACTAGCAATGAATACTCAGAGAATAATGTTATTCATAGTCGTAGTCGACGACTGCATAAGTCATCCTTTTTTGGTAACTTGTTATTTGAGATATTCGTTTGTCATTCAAGACAACAAAATTACAAGAAATTAATGCATTGAATAACTACCACATAGCATTCTATGAAAGTATGAATAACTACCACTAATGTAATTGCTAATTATGAATAACATTATTCAAATCCAAATTAAGTGGCAAAAAGAATCACACATCTAAGGATTTTCATTTTCCTTTCTCTTGGTATAAATACTCCCACATTAAGGTAAGAAAGGGGTTGGGACTCTGATTTCTAATCTTGAATTTTTTTAACTCTAAAGAGCACATATTTATACACATTCTAAGTCACGTTCCAATGACCACTTCATCGCCGGACGCCTCTTCCGATTTACAAAATCACTAACTTGACCCTCAAAATACTCGCGACCACTTCCACTCCCACCGGAAAAGGCCACGAGTAACTAACGATATGTTACCGTGAGCAAGAAGAAGCTTATGTGGAATTTTATTCTGTTGGCCACGTGTCGCAACCATTTGTCGAGGTCAACAATTATTATTATTATTATTTAATAATAATAGACGTGTAAGAGAAAAATTGCTGTCAATAATTTGAAGGTAGGGTCCAAGCATGTTACAAACCCAACATTGAACATAAAACTCAAAATATAACACACTTCTCATTTCCTCCATAGTATGCAATGCAAATGTACAACAAGGCCAGCCATACATGAAAAGAGTAGGCCAGAAACATTAGTTCCTCTATTCATAACAAAATAAACAGGACTTGAAGCATTTCGCTCAATTATCAACTCGATGGTTAGTCAGAAACACAGAAATTCGATCCACCTGAAAATAGAAGAGTAGATTATCTGTACAAGACCCACAGAGAGATATAAACAGTTTGATGCTAAACTTTCCACATGCTGGAGCCTTTTCTCTAGCATTGGACACTTTTTGGTTCGTAAATTCAACTTCATAGAAACATTCTCACGAATGATTTGCAACACCACATCCTGGAAAAATATCAAAGATCATATTATCAAACTCATGGGTAAAATGCCTTGTAGCGAAGTGATTTTCAACTAGACAAATGCAACCATCGAAATGCAATAAGAGTCTACATTATCATGGAAAGTCAGAAACTTGTACTCTAGATGAATCTTCAATCTCTTTTTAGAACGAAGTCTATATCATCATGTAAAGTTATGTAACTACACGAGTACCAGATGAATCTCTCTTCCTAAGATAAAATTATCTTTGCCTTTACACGGAATGAATTCTTAATTCTCGTCATCCACAATTCCACATGCTCAAGGACACGTGAACTTGGAGTGTTTGGCTCAGACATTAAATTGTATTTGTAAACATATATTACTTTTAGGTATTTGCACATAATTACATGCACAAGGCTTCGGTGTCCAGAAAATATTTGAATAAATATTGGAACAAGCAAGTTATGGTCGAATTAACCCATCAATCTCATCACTGTTCACAAAGCCAATTGCCCATGCCACCTAAGAACCAAGTGCTCCATCTAAATCAGCCGTATTCATTAAATATAAGAAGGCCACAATCAACGCTAACAAGGCTTTCAATCTTCCTATCTTTCATTAAAGAAATACCAGATGACACTCGGATACAGAGCAGTAAACAAGTCTTTGTATCCAAGTAGTACAAGACAAATCACCAAAGACCTAGGGTATTCAGTTAACTCAATCACTGAGTGGACGTGCAAAATAGCTATGTGACAGTACACCACGTATCATTAAACAAATGCAATGATGCAGCTAGGCTTGTGACCAGGTTGCATGTCGCACATGAGATTATTCTGCTGAGATCTAAGTAGTATAATGTGTGTGAACACCATAATCAACATGCTTCACTAAATCCAATAATTTGTGATTTTCTCCCCTCAACCATATTTTATCTATTTTTCATCTATCCCCAACTTTGTTGATTCTGATATAGCCCAAACATCCAAGTCATTTCTAACACCTAATGCAGAAGCTCTCATCTCTAAAAACACTCCAACAGCAAAGATAAACTTCATAGATGCAGAGGAGATTAAGATGGATGAAGTAAATTGCACCGGATCCATTGCCATAGCCCAATGAACGTCATCTAGTTGATCCATTACATGTAGCCAAAAGAATGAAATTACTTTTAGATCATTTCAATTCTCGGCTTCACTTGGATGTTCCCTCGTTATTGAAATATGAAACTCCTTAGTAACATAAATTTTACATTCGAGTAAAAGAGAAAATACATTAACATACAAAGAGAGGCATGCATGTGAAGAGGCTTTTCTGTCAATATGGCAGCTGGTAACACCACTCTAGATTTGGCAAATTAAGAATGTCTATATAATCAATGCATAAATTCCTTGTAACATTTCCAAATGATATAATCACATGGATAGATGACCTTCAAACAGAAAAGAAACCTTAGAAAAGTTAGGACAGAGATTAGTCCACATCTAAATATTCAACGAAAGCTTGGATACTAACCATAGACAAGTGGTGATACGCTTCATACATTGCCCTTGATCAACAGTAATCAGCCTTCTAATGCATATGAAGGAACCTTCAATAAGTGAACCAACAGCTTGTAAGCAATCATACAACATAAAATAACAGCAATCGTAATAAAAAACAGTCAATCAGCGACTAGATCATGCATATATATAGAAACTAGCTTCAAGTACTGTACGGTGTATGCCAAAACAAGCCTGCGGTAAGGGGATAAACACGGTATCCAGATGAACTAACAACTATAGGACATTGATGCAGGTGCACAACATCTACAAGGGTAGCTAAGGGTTCCAACGTATGTTTATTGTTATGCACCCACTCTCAAGCAGATTAACATGAAGTTCTCAAACCATTGTCCCTCTGAATTGCTCTCAGATGTACAACATTGATCAACGGAGCAGTATCAATTTCCCATAGTTTTCCATCAGATGGAATCAAAAATAAAACCAGAGAAGCTTATTGCATGACATAAAAGCTCTCCAGCAACCACATCCAGCATTGCTTTTCATAGAAGGAAAATAGTAGTTGAACGAATTAGTGGCCTTCCTCCTTCACAAGATAAGATACAAGGAACTAGGAAGTGATCTCTCGACCCAATCTCACTGCTCTTTTGTAGGATGAGATCCATTTAGGCTCATCAATGACGTAAACTAGTGAAGCTTCCCTTCCTCCATCCCTCTCTCCCTAAGCATACGGTGAGAACCAAGAGGGAAGACGAGGAGTATACTGTATACAGGAAGTCGGTTAAAATGCATATAAAGAATAAGGTCCTTCAACCAAGGGAAGAGCTATTGATTAGCTGCCTACAATTATCATGCCTATATATATATATATACAAATCCATTGCATGGATCAAAGGCCTACTCAGTTGACATATTCATGAACCTCACGCAATTAAAAAGATTTCAGGTAATTCATCATCAAAGTAATTTCCACATAGCCATGTTCATTAAATATAGCTCGTATAGAAGACAGGGAGTGAATGAACAGTATATGTAAAGCTTCTGTACCTCATACATGTTCTCATCAGGAAAATAGGATCTATCTTGATTCAAGCTGTGAGAATTATCGTGCTGAAGAATTCTCAGCTTTCCTTCCTACAATATTAAGAGAAGAACCATCACCAGAGGAAAAACTTGAGAGTACAAGATCTGACTGATTTTTTTGAAAAAAAAAATTAAAGATAGTTTTGTTGTTTACCTTAGTTCCATATACGAGGCCACCACCAACTGAAGGATGGAAACTAGCTACATTGACCTCATCCTCCGCACTGGGTAGAACTCTTACTAGTTCCATATTAGAAACTTTGTAGATCTGTGCGGCAAAAGGAGATTCTGAGAGGGGTAGTGACCAATGGGCATAGGTCACAATAGCACCAGAAAATAGTTATGTGGTGTATGCTAGTTCTATGTGCACTTAATAATACCTCCACACACGAAAGGATTGCAAAAAATGCAGAATATAGTTTTTTAAAGAGATCTTGAAGCCAAGGTTCTAATAGACGTGAGGCATGGCAAGTCGGCCAAGTCAAACCTCAAGCCTTATGATTACGAACCTAGGAGTGAAGTTTCCGTATTTTAAAAATAACTTTAGTTATTCTAAGACCATAAATAACTATTCATTTATTTAATTAGTAAACCTTTAAAAAATAAAAAATTGGACCCAAAAAAAAGAGTGTTCATAGGCCCACTTTAGCTGGGGTCAATAATAGTGTTGACCGCCTTTTCCACGCCTTCCCCATGTGCAAGGCTTTTCCTCACGCTTAGCTGGCTTAGGCCTCACTTTTTAGAACATTGCTTGAAGAAGGTGAGAAGCCTAGTGAAAATATTCTTGCGACGTAATAATGACAATAAAATGGCACGAGCACTCTAACCTACACAAACATATTAGCATTAAATGTCCAACGTCCCCAACACAAATTTTAGATATCCACGCATCTTTTCCTTTCAAAGATCACATGATTTTTGCAGCTAATCAGGCAATTACTTGGCAATTAAAGTAGTTACCCTGATGTAGGTCTGACTTTATCGTTCTTCTAAGGTGTTCTTTTAGACTTTTAGTACATGTTACATGCACTTTCTTGGATGCTATATTTGAAAATATAGATTTCAAAAAATGCATAACACTGCAACGTTGTGTCCGCATCTCATGTCAAATACCACATTTGTTAAAAGGAAAAGGACCTTACTGATGTTAGGCTGGTAGACTAGTCCTATTGTCCCAATTATTGTTAAAATCTGTGTTTAACAAGATTTTTCTATTTCAGCAATCTGCTATAATAGAAAAAGCAACCAAATGAAGGATCTTTTCTCAGTGATTAAATTTAGAATCCAAGTGAATCACAGGTCAAGAAGCAAGAAAGGTTCACTAGACCGTTCTAAAATCAATATCTCACCTCCAGAATTGTGTATATTGGAACCGTTGTATCTCCATCAATCACCACACTTTTAAGAAGTGAAATATGGCGCCGCCCATAGGCAAGTAACAAGTGCTCTGAGGTAGGAGAGAACTGCAATTGAAAATGATGCACAAATGCTCAATAATACAAATTCAAAGTTCCGAATCACTAAATCTAACTTCATCTTCCTACTCAATAGATTTAGGTTTTTAATATTAGACTAAGCATCAATTGTGCATGCAACATGCACGCAATGGAAATAAACATTGTCATGCAAATATATAGGGTATAAATTGACTAAATTATCGGCTATATAGGAACACTCCAGCAAGAATGTTATCTTGCCATCTCCAAACAATATCCCTCTTATCATCATTTCAGCAATCTCCCAGGCCTCAACAAGTACATGTCACTGATAATAAAACAGGGGTGAATCGAAAAAAGCAGAAGAAAGAATAAAGATAAGGGTTATTATTCACCAAGCAACGGCCTAAACAATACGCTACTAAGTTTTAGTTTTTGACAACTTCTGCGGAAGAAAGATTTTCCTTGTTCAAGCTTTTTGAAGTTACAAAAGCATAGTTAAAAGAAGGTCTAATTAGATGGCTCCGTGACATAAAAAAAATTGATGACCACATCCAGATGAAATTCTTGTCTCAAAGAGAGGAATAAAAAACACAACAGCAAGTCAGCCACATAGGAGTCCAAAATCAAAGAACAGAGATAAGGGCACCTATCCACTAAGGGATGGACTAAACAATTAATTAAGATTTATTTGTTGACAACTTCTGCTTACGTAAATATTCCCTTATTTGAAGCTTTAAAAGTTATGGAGCATAGTTGCCAGAATATCCCATTAGATGCTGATTTGATGGTTAATAGTGCTACCGCTTCCAAGTTCATACCATGCATTCTCATCTCAGAGAAAATAGCTTATTGTGCATATAATATTGGGTTCTATTTGGGCATGTGCTTGTAAAAGGTAAACAACATATCCATATGTTCTATCTAGAAGATAACCGTGTATCTCTAGATAGAAGCATTATAATTTAATGCATAAGCATCGCTGACTCTCTAAATCTATTTGGTATTTTCTTGTTTATGATTTCCATCAGATTACTTCTAGTTTGTTATCAATACAAGACTTCCTGAGAAGGAGATATAGACTATAGTTCCAAAAAAACATTGTTTACAGCTTCAGATAGTTCCCAGCACTCGTATATTTTGCAGGATGATATATACGACTATAATAGAGCATCTACTGCAAAAAGAGAAGAAAGGGGTAGAGGGACCATAAGATTATTAAAATGGATACAGCATGCCGCTAGAAGTTTAAAGAAATGAAAATCAAAAAATATCTGCAAAATAAGATTGCACTAAAAACATTTAAGAAAATTTGTAGTTACAGCAAAGCAATTCTTCACACAGGGAATGGCATCTAAATAGAATAACTGTTGTGCCACATCTGAACAGGAACGTGTTAAATATGCATTGCATTTTTATTATCGTCAACGACATGATACTGGATAATATGGAAACCTCATTTCGTTTTCTTATGAATGCACACTTCATTAAATGAGTACCCATAATTTTTTCCAATTTTTTTTCCAGATAGCTAAAATGCAATTTACGTAAAGTAAAACTAACCTGTATTGAAGTCAAACAATGAGCAGCTCTGATAGCCCGTGAGGCTAGAACTGAACCAAATCTACATAATCAAAGCATCATCAATTTAAAGAGATATATATTATCAAAATAAGATCAACATGGAATAAAATGGGCAAGATGCAGGAACTTTGGTCCTTTGGACTTACGTTGCCTCCTCAAGAGAATATACTCTTAGCTCATACATAACTTGATGGGCTGAAATGGGATGTCTTGTTGGAGATGTTGAAGCCCCTCTAACATCATGCAGAACCTGGCCTTCAAAACCTGAATCAGCTTCCGTGTTTGGCTGGACACATGCTACACATACGGCTAAAAATCTTCCACATGGTGAAAAGTGTGCACCCATTTCACTGCAAAAATATATAATATCATAATTATAACTTAGAAATCACCAAGACACGCAAACTACTTCAGGAAATAAATGTTCCAGCCCGTATTGCTTAAACTGACTCACCTACAAAGTACAGCATGAGGAATAGTTAAACGACACTTTTCTGTATCAAGAGGTGCGCAAGGATTTTCCATACCATGAGACCATATTCTAAGCTTCACAGTACAAGGTAACTCATTAGCTGCAGCTGTAGCTAATGATGTGGCTACCTCGGACTGGACTTGGCTCATGAAAGGGTGCGAATTGCTCTGCTCGTGAGGGACACGGTTAAAAGCAGCACCATCACCAGATCCACTTGCCGGTATTGTACTTGAGCGCAAAGAATTAGTTTGTGACCCTTCTCGCAGAGGAGATCTACTAGATTCAATCGGAGACAATAATAGTTCATACTGTCCAGATGGAGTTGAATATGTGAGAAGCCGCACTGAGGAAGAGGAATCCACCCTCTGTTGCGGAACACTGGAGCTCATGACTGCACCAGTATGCTGGGAAGGTAATCTCGCATCAACTCGGCCAATTGGAGGCCAAATCAAAAATGGTATAGACATAATGGGCAGCTCATTTCCTAAATTAGATCGATGATCCAGGTGAGCATCTGCCAAATATATTGTAGGGGGAGGGTAGCGCAAGTAGCCAGGGGAAGTTGCAAGCATCATTGAGGGGTCCGATGAGTCGAGATCATTGACCTGTGAAGAGCAACACTGTAAATTGGCGTACCAAGAGAAAGAAACTTGACAGCATGCAAAGGAATACCTCAGCAGTTAGAAGAAATGGCGCAGCATGTGGGTGGAAATGCACAGCCCTGAGTGAACGGCGAGTCTTAAGTATAATTGCTGGAGAAGAAGCTTCCCCTCTTCTGTTGTAGTGCCATATGAAGAGCTGCAACATGTTAAATTGTCAACGACAGTGTAACATGCAAAGCTAAACTCTTCAATGATATGTCAAAATGTCTAACCTTGTGGCCTGAAGCCACAGCCAAAATTTCCCCTTCCGCATGGAAGGCAATAGAAGCTATAGGGCGGTCTGCAAGAAGGAAAATCAATTGCCATATTAACAAACTTTTAAACATTAAAATAGATATGAATTATTTTTGAATCTCTGAATTTCAGATGTAATTACAGAAGTCACAAGATCCTATACACTCAGCAGTGTTTGCATCCCACAACCGAACTTCGTGGTCTAAACTTCCGCTTGCAAGAACTTCAGGATGGAGTGGATGGAATCTAACCTGCAGAACCCAAGCAACAATGACACATCAAATGAATTGATGATGTTTAAGCTAAACAAAACAATGCAACCATCAAATTATCTAATACGTGCAAAATCTATTGTCAGAGGCAGATCACAAGCAGAATAGAGGCCTAACACTTTGTAACATGTTCTCAATAGAACATTAATGTACATATTCTACAGAATAGATGGTTGGATAAAGTTCTATATCATTAATCAGAAGTAATAAGAAGTTTTATAAGAACTTATTCACGTGGTGGAACTAAATAATACAAATTCATCCATGTAGAATCTACCTTCTTATTTTTCTTCTTCACTAACTTCCCATTTATTTACCTCTATGGGGTTAAGAGTAAAATTGATCTCCCAAGAAGAGCTACCAAATCACCTTTCACAGTAATTCATAGACAAAATGATGAAAGTAATATGTAAAGTTTCAGAAGAGAAGCTTACCACCCAAGGTGTCCTCCGATGACCATTCAACACCTTTAAGCATTTCCCAGTTTGACAGTTGATTATTTTTACAGTATGGTCTCCGCTGCAAAAATAAGAATGTAATAAATTTTTCGAAAAATCTAACTGGAACAAACTTGGCCTATGTTTGAGCTCCATTTTTCCCAAAACTCATTTTCAATCACATATTCTCCCATAAAATAATTTTACACGAAAACCCAAAACTTTTCCTTATTTTTTAACCACACATTATCTAAAAAATAACTATTCCAAAACCTATTTTCCCCAAAAAAAATGGAGCTCAAACAGGGCCTCAGTATGATTTTAAAATAAAAAGTGTGTGTATGCACCGGAAAAAGAAAGAGAAAGGGAGAGGGAGGTAGGATAAGTACTGGGTAGAAGCAAGTGTTTTCCCGTCAGGACTAAAAGCTGCTGCAATGGTTGACCTGGGCGGAGGTAACAGTGGACAATACTTGGCTGATAAATGTAGCAATGATTGTGCCTCTACCCTGGAGTATTTAGAATAAAAGATTCCAAGAAATCACTTGTATATGTAGCGAGGATATGAAACATTTAGCTATTACAAAATAGTGCAGAAGACATGACAGATACCATGAAAGGAGTTCTTGTCTTGCATCTTTAGCTGCTTCACGTTTTAATCCAGAGGATTCAAGATGACATCTTGAAGTGTCACCCTGGAACCTTCTGGGAGATCGCTTTGTACGTGGAGATACCTCCCTCCGAGCTAACAGTTGAAATACATTACTACAAGTGGCACATAGCAAATTATATTTAGTCAGCAACTATTTCATGCCAAAAAATATGCAGATTGTCTTAACTTTGTTGCACTCCAATGGAAAATACAGATTATTAATATATTGGTGCATAAAACGAGTGAAGAATTCAGCAATCGTGTTCATGCATAAGTGTCTACATTTGTCTGCACATCCCAGAACTGAAGTCCAACCTGCAGATTAGCCTAATAAATGCAATGTAGTTCAAGTTATGGCACTCAACCATCTGGCTATTTGTTCAGGTTTTCTTACACTTCAGCAAAAGAAGAGAAAGGGCAATGCAAGTCACATCTTTCAAAATTTGAAAATAGCCACACCACCATTACCTTATCAGTTCATGGAAAGGCTACAAATGTATAAGATTGTTAAATTGTTCTATCAAGAAACATTATACAACAACAGAAATAGCTAAAAATCCCCAAAAGACCACATCTACTAAACTGAAAACACAGTCAGACTACACATGCCTAATTCATAAGTACTTATTGATTAAAGAAAAATATATGTGAAATGGTGATGTCTCTAAATCCAGCCAAGTACTATGAGAAACTCTAAAGCTAGAAAACTTAACATTGACGCCATTCAGGTAAAATGTCGACAACCAGGAAACTAAAATTTGAAATTTGCTATCATCAAGGCCATCCGCATATACAGCTATTAAAACCAAATTAATTTGAATTTTCACAATTATGTGATCATACAAAGTCAGCATCATCATGTCCTTAGAAACAAAATACTGTAAACATCCTACAAAGTAACACAAGCCACCGTTAAATTTAACATTGGTATTAAAATCGTTAGTTTTAAGCCACCTGTGAAGGTTATTTATCAATTATCCCTTTAAACAACATATCCTATCGCTCATTTTTCATGGGTTTTTTTTTTAACGACTCAAAGATCAAGAAGTAACATGTGCAACGAGTACTGAAGCACCATTAAGCGAGCAATTTGAAGCCATGGATCATATGTTGAACTTAACTTCAATTGCGCTTGAGCTAAACAAAAGATCCAAAATTCAGCTAAGAAAAAGATGAAATCCCTCAAAAGTAATCAGATTCCAGATCTTTGCATTCAAAAAGCAGCGAGATTTCGGTAAAATTACTTAAAAAATTAACCTTTGCTTATAATTCGTGTGGGAAGTTGGTCCCGCAGGAGGAAGGATCGACTGGGAATTGGACGTAGATGGGGGAGCGGCGGTGGAAATCTCCGGCCAAATCGATGATGACCTCATCAGTAATTATAATTCACAATTCAAATTATCGTTATCAACGAGAAAATTCTTCAGCCAGGAAACATGTTTCCGGCGTTTCTGAATTTATAGAAACTGTGAAATTTGGGGGGTTAACATCGATTTGGCTGACTTGTTCACGAATTTCCCATGGATTGTTGCCAAATTATGAAGCCGACGGTGATCTGAAAGGAAGGGGAAGAATGGGCCGGAGAAAGACGGAGCAGCGGGGAGGAGGGCGGCGGAGAAATGAGGGAATTATGGCATTTCCCGGCATCCGACGATGATATATTTGATGTTACAAGGGCGTATAATTTGTCGAGTTAATTTCACAAATGGTCACTAAAATTCAAGTAAAACTCGAAATTGGTCCTTAAATTATTTATGTGACTCATTTGGGTAAACTAAATTAAAATATTGTTACGCTCAAAAAACATTGACAGCGGCCAAGGATAATTCATAGATTTACATATAATCAAAATAAAATATGATTCTTAAGAGAAATACCCGGCTCATATTTAGGGTATGTTTGGGCTTAATTAAAATCTAATTTTAATCTGAGTCAAAGTCAAAAATCAATGTTAACCACATCTTTTATCTGTTCCCACAACTTTTCAACCACATATTTCAAAAACTTTTATCACAATCTACTAAAAATTTAATTTTAATCTCCACCAAATACCATTTTAATCAAAATATTTAGCCCCCATTTGGTGCACATTACTTTCAAAAGAATGCATTTTTTTGGTTGATGTGATGGAGAATATGTGATTAAAAATGAAGGAAAAGTTATTGATATGATGGAAAATATTATTTTATTGAAAAATGTGTGGTTAAAAATGAGTAGAAGAATGAGAATGGAAAAAAAATGTAGCCTAAACAGGGACAAGTCCTAATTTTGACCTATTTTTCATTATTAATAAAAATAGATCTGATTAAAGTAGGAGTTAATAAAAGGAGTCGATCGGTTTGATGGCCGTTGGTCGGCATAAGGGTTTAAAAACTACCGTGATGGATATGGTGATAATCCGACGACCAAATATGTAAACGTTAGAGATTAAATAGATCAAGAAAAATACTTTGATGATCAATTTTAAGTTTTTCTTGAACTTCAGTACCGTAAGTTAAATTAACTCATTATTCAATCGATTAAAAGGAGCGTGTTTTCACGCTTTGGTTACGTGGATGTGTGCTCACTGGAATAACCTAGGGTTCAAGCCAATATTGCATGTTGGAATTTGATTTTGAATTTGAATTTCCGAGAGTTACCATGTTTGACCACGATCAAGATAAAAATTCTCAAATACATTTTGAAATTACATATTTTTGTAATAAAAAAATACTATAACAGCAATAAGTAATAAGATAAATATATTAAATTAAGTCTCCTTGGTGAAAATGAAAATGAAAATTTTAATTAAAGTCGACAATTAATTTTAACCACGCATTTTATATGATCCGCCATTTTTTAACTATATATTTTATCAACTTTTATCTAAAATTTACTAAAAATTTGATTTTAATTCCCACCAAATATGGGCTAAATTGAACTAAGTTAAAAATAATTTTATATAAAACATTTACAAGGATGGCAATTTCTTCACTCAACTCAATACATGTGAAGTGTGTTAGTCAATATCTTTATTCGATGCGGGATTCATTTCTTAGGTGTGTTTAAGAAACATTATTTTGAAAGAATGTATTTGGGAATAGTAGATTGATGGAGAAT
>CAIGRS010285581.1:0-15378 GCA_903798395.1 Fraxinus floribunda
CAACAATTTCCTAGAAAAGAGACGCATGAGACGCATGAGGAAGCAAAGTGGAAAAGCAATTCCCTAAAAAATTCACCTATCAAACACCACTTTTTTGAAAAAAGGAAAAAGTTTTCCAACCACCCTAAAAAATAATGCATTTCAAACACTACCTAATTGTATCTCGGACGGTTTAACCACCGAAAAAACAAGAGGGTTAGCACTTGGCATCGCTTTCATAGTACAATAATTGATCTCAGGCGATAAGATTCAACGTGAAGCTGAAGGAAGCATACGTTGACACGACAATGCAAGTTTCATCTACAAATATATATGCTAATTATTGCATACACAGAGAAAAAAACTTCACTGAATTAAGTCCCAACGATTCTTTCTAAAAGTTGCCATCACCTTTTTTTCTTCTTTTGACGTTTAGGTGATGATTATGATTTCAATTTAAGATTTTGCTATCGATTCCTTTGGTCAGTATATGAAGAAAACATGTACCTAGCATAATCGAAATAGTATGCACCAAAAGCAACTGGCCATGGTCTGATAGCCACAATACTGGTAACCCAATTTTAGTAGTTGGTGCATGAGCACAAGTACAAGTTATAACGTGACTGTTTGTGGCTACGAAGTTCACCAAGTCATTCATCGATCTTTCTACTGATATGTCTAGAGAATAGGCAACTCTTAGTCAAACACTCAGAAAACTATAACATAAACCGTAAATTACTCTCGTTTCAAATCTCTTGTAACATGGGGTAAATTACATATTTAGTCTCCAACCTTTCATGAAAGTCTCAATCTTGTCCCTTACCAATTTTTCATCGTATTTTTGTCCCTAGCTTTCAATAAATTGGCAAATTCGGTCCCTCTTCATGGATTTGTCAATCTTACAGTAACTCATCCAGACGGAGATATTTAACCCCTATTTGAAAACCATACTTTTCAAACTCTTTTTTTACGTACTCATTTTCAATCACATATTCACATAATAAAATATTCTGTACATGAGTCCAAAACTTTTCTACTTTTTAATCACGCGTTCTTCTAAAAATCATCGTTCAAAACTTCATTTTTGAAAAGTATGATTGTCTAACAAGAGCTTTATGCATAAAGTTAGTCAATCTAAATGGTATTTTAATTATCGCTCCTTATATTCTCACGGTATCCAAGAGACCCTATTCTATAAATTTGGATTCTCACGTAAATCTCCCGAGTAGAAGTCTCAGGTAATTCTCTTATTTCGGTTCCAAAGTGGTGCTATTATGGCATAATTTTGATTGGGTCCCGTTTCTTCTTTTTGGAAGATCGAAATAGATAATGTTTCTCTTCGTTAGAACATTAAAATAATATATTCAAAGTGTACCATTGAAAGTGGTTTAAGGTGTTGGAGAGAAAGCTATTGTAGCTGGTCCATCATAGAAAAATGATAAGGTAATAATTAGAAAAAATGATAAGCTGTTAATAGTTGTAAATGTCTTGTGTAAATGATAAGTAATCATTCATGAAGCCCATAATTAGAGATTCAATTTTCTCAGTTCCACACAAAATGTACAGTTGAAATTTCTCTATAAAGTCCTTAGGTTCTTAATTTCGAATTCTAGTTTTAGACAATGTTTAGTTCATAGGTGTAGAAGTTTAGTGCTCGGCTTGGTACGAGTTTTTCTATTGTATTATAGGAGACACGTGTTCAACAAAAGATCAAGAAGTTAAAATTGAGGATGTTGAAGCTAAGAAATTTATTGTTTTCCTCTTCCTAGATTATATTAAATGTTGGATTTCAAAATTATGACTAATCAAGGATAGAACTTAAGTGATTCTACATGAAATTCACGTCGAGAAATAGTCATGAGTGAAACTTTCTAGGTAACATCTATTATTGAGAAGTTACATCTGATGTGAATGGTTTTGAAAAGAAATCAAAGTTAATACGCAACGCGTAAACAACTGAGTGCACAAGACTTTACCAAAGACAATGTTGGCCCCAATAATGACTTCACATAATTTACAATTAGTAACTCTTTTAAAGTAATAATTTTTATTATTATTATTTTATAGAAATATTATTGTGTTATAAACACAATTTTTACAACACATGCAAAGTTATATTATAGAGATTTTATTGTGTTACGAAGGCCACGAGTATTATACAAAATATTATTTTCTCCTCGTCTTTGAATTTAAAGGAAAATTTTATAGGGTTTGTTTGTGGTCAGATTTTAATTTAAATCAAAGTCAAACAATCAATATCAACAATATTTTTCATGAGTCCCACATCTTTTTGACCACACATTTCAAAATTTTTTATCAAAATTCATTTAAAATCTGATTTTAATATACACCAAAGTCCCTCATAATCACTTAAAATTAGGCTCCAAGAAATTCTTTGCTTCACTCCTTTTTTATTTTTATTTTAATAAAGAGCAAGTTTGACTCTCTAAACTCACCCTCTATTTGTATTTTATCAAAATTACATTTAATAAAAATTTATATTTATTAAGATATTGAGCATCTGTTTGGTACACATTAAAATTTTCATTAGTATTCTTTTACTCATTTTCAACCATACATTTTTCAATACAATAATATTTTTCATCACATCAATAATTTTTCCTTTTTTTTTCAACCACACATTTTCCATCAATCTACTATTTCATAATACATTCTTCCAAAATAATGTGACTCAAACACACCCTTAATATATTTGCTATTGATGTCTAGAATCACATGGGATTTATCGAACTAAAGACAAGCTAGAACTTCACTCCTAGATCAAAGTCCAAGATATTTTCATATCCTGAAAGTTGATTATATAAAAAAAAAAAAAAAATCCTCTTTAAATTTTAAAGTTCTCTCCAGATACTCTTAAAAATATTTTTTTTGAAGATGCTTTAAGCATCACGTTAACCGTCATTGCGCAGGCATTGCCTCTATTACAGCAGCAAAAAAGCAAGGTAAGCCTCCCTAATGACCACTACCAAAAGCACAGAAATATGTAGTCCTTTACAGATTATATTATTTATTGTTTACATTTTCTTTTTATTCATGGCACCAACATTACAAATAACTACCTAAAAGTAAATGCATAGTTCACAGCAAGAAAAGCCGAGAACCACAACGAATGGAGACGAAAGCTTACAAAGACAAAATTCCGTTTCAGAAAATACAGTAAAAGCTAATTTTCCACACTACATGATAACCTATCTAAAGATTCATCGTTCATTAGCGTACTTTTTGATTGATAATTTTTTAACTCGAACATCATCTCCAGCACAGGGAAAACTCAGAAACATTTGATCTGTGCTCAACAATCCTCCAGGATTTTCTGTGTCCTGCATTTACCAGCAACATGAAGCAAAGTCAGAATAATACTGTTCGTCCAAGTTACGAAGATGAATTTATTTGTAGTCAGCAGGAAAATAAATATTGTGTGAGCGACAATACTCTATAAACTCGGGAGCTATCATGAGAAGAGGGATGCCACTAATTTGCATGATAAAATTAGAATCATTTGGAATTCCATCTTAAAAAGTTCATCCTTATTAAGAGAAGCAGCGCAAACCCTTTATGTGTTCGTTATAATTTTTTATAATTTATTCGATGGGGGAGTCATTATTTAACATGCTCCCGCAAGAAGATGACTCGTTTGAACATATCAATCTTGGAATCTCATCTCAATTTTAATGGGATTCCAATTGCTCGTGTGAGTTTAGTGGGTTCTGATGTCATATTAAGACTTATGGTTCATCTTAAAAGTTTAACCTAATTAAAAGGAGTATATCTCAAGTCCTTATATACATTGGTTATAATTTTGTTATATTTATTCATTGTTAGATTTGTCCCTTACAATGTAAACTAAGAACAGAAAAGTTGAGGCAAGCCATTTACCTTTTCAGAAGTCAGGATCATTCAAAGGAATTTACGAGGTCTTCACTTATTTTGCCAAAAATATTAGGGCATCCATCCCACTTTCCCTGATCTCGGGCTTCCCAATATCCACCCACATAACGGAAGGATCCTTCTTCACTCTCCCTTTCAAACCATCTCGGCTTCCAACCATTTTCTTGTAATTTTCTGGACTGTCAAGGATATGGGAGGAGCACAGAGTATAAATGGTATAGTCATATATAGAGTAGCATCAATTGTAACAAATATTCTAAAACAACTAACGAAGAGAACGTAATACCAAGAGTGTATTTTATGGACATTAGTGATTTTATTACATGGTTGAAGCCTTCTGGCAATGATTGGTTACCTTTGCTAATACAATGTAACGGTGCAAAGCGCAACAATTCAAATGATGATACCACATTGAAGATCATGTATAATGGTAAAAGTGAGGTATAACAAAACAACAGTAGTAGTGAAGAAATCTTGCAATAAACTACATTATTTTTGGTGACTAATTCTGTCGGGGACTCCCTCCCCTGCCCCATCAACAAATGTGAACAGGCCTCTACATCTGTCAAGAATTTATAAATTAAGAACGACGTGCGTTGCCTGTAATATTAAAATATTTGGATTAACATGAATACAGGGTTCCATAAAACAGCGGAGACTCGAATGTCAGCTATAGAAGTCGGTTCACATAGCACATAGGAATTTCACTTACCATCCTCTGTCGCATTTCCAATCGCAGCTTCTCTGCATTGGCCTTATCATATTCCCCATTCTCCAAATGCCGTTGGTCGGGTCTTAATCTTGAATCTGTAGGCGGAAGCTTCTCCTTCACCGGCGATCAAATACCCAAAATCAGGTGGAGTTATAAAAGACGACAACTAAAAATAAACAAAAGAGAAGAAAAAAAAAGAGGGATGTGGATACATTGTCCATACCTCAAGTCCCGGTGCCAACTCATTTAGAGTAATTGCAAAAGAAGTTAAGTTGTAGCGAGTGAAATTTAGAGGTGGCTCATTCTTTTTCCACAATAAACATGCATCAGACTTATCTTTCACCTTGCCATTCCCATCTCCATTTACAAAATACATGCTTTCATCCCACTTTCCGAATAATGTAGCAAATTTTTTTCCCGTCACATCTTCAACAAATCCATCAACCTTTCCCAGCAGTATAGTTAAGAAAATATAAGTATTGAATGAAAACAAAGTCACATGAATGTGTTTAACTCATCTAGAAGTTTGTACAAATGAATTCATATAAACCTGGTGAGGATTGCGTTCAAGAATAGACTGCTCCTTGAATTTGAGTTTGCACGAGTACTGGCGATTACCTCGTATGTGCATTGTTCCATGGTGGTCACAGTATATATTACCTAGGATTAGATTATAGATGCTGGTTGTGACCTGAGGACACCACAAATAAAGTTAATGTACTTTGCCATGTAATAGATGGGCTAATACATCGCATCAATTGTACTTGTGATAAGGACGGGTTGTGCACACCTTGTTCCACTGGAATTTCTCCCCATCATCAAACTCTAAAGTCAGAGTTCCGACTGGATCGAGTTGAATAGATCTCCCCCAAAATTTTGATCTAAGGTTACTGTCACCCCAGAATTTCCAGCCTTTACCTTCACAATGACAGGCAATGAGTGTAGGGTGGTGACTGACCTATTTCAAGAAAATTCTGGTCAACAATTTTAAAAAACAAAGTCAAAGAACAAGGCAAGTCTTACTTCATGGTCTGGAAGCAAACAAGCTAAATTAGAAATTATCAATGCAATTCCAATTGATAAATGAATGTCGGTTGTGCGAAAATCATCTCATGAAATGTAGAAGTTTCAGCCCAAATTAGACTGTATTCAATGGGGTTCATATTAAGTACCTTCTCTGAGAAGAAACGTACTCCTTTTTCGGGATAATCAGCTTCATAAGTCTCGCCCAATAAAGGGTTGAAGGGTTTACAGTGTCTGCCTTCTGATGAAGCATATCCAGAAACAGCAAAAGCGGCAACGTACAAAATTCTCTGAAGGCTGTTTCCCTGGAAGTAATAAACAGCATACCGTTGAATCAAGAAGCCTTGCTTCAATGCTTTATTTACATTCCAAACTTTAGCAGACATACTAATCAACTATATTACACAAATCAGACATGCTCATTGTAACTATTTAATGACACTATCTTCAAGAAAGTAAATTAAAAGTTTCTCTGTAACTTCAACTCAGTTCGAGTACATTTCATAAATTAAATATACAGCTAATTCAATCAAAATTCAATAATACATAAACTAATCCAAGTTCATGGAACACAGTTCGAAGAATCACTAAAGCACTACCGAAATAGCAGAATCATAGCTGCTAACACTGGTAATGATCGAAACTTGATATGAGAAATAAAATTTTGATTTGAGTCAAATTTGTTCTAACAGCTGCAGAGATTAGTCAGTACAATAAACTTTTCAACTTTAATTTTTATCACAATTATGCTACAAACACCATTGTGAAATGGAAATTAAAGGAGCATTATCTTCTTCCAGAATCATAAACAATTTTCTGAAAAGAGATAAAAAAAAATGCAGAACATTTAATTTCAGAGAGAGAGAGAGAGAGAGAAAATTGTTTTACTAAAATTAGAAGGCAAACATATATGTACAACTATTACTACGAAGCATTAATCCCATTAAACTTGGGGTTGGTTACATGAATCCTATTTTTCCATTATGTTCAATGAAGAGCTACCTCTTCTAAAAGATTCAAGAGAATTAAATATTTTTCATTATTTTTTAGAATAGATTTTGTGAAAAGCAATATTTAACAAATGTGTGGTTGAAAATGAATTTGGGGAAAAATGAGTTTTAAAGAATCTATACCGAACATGGGCTTTATGTCATTGTACCTTGTACTTTCAAATTACAGACATTATGCCGTTTAACGGCATAATACTTAGTATCATAATATACAAATGATCTAAATAGACATTGCATAAATCTTTCCTTTAACTTGATAGGTATCTTTCGATCGCATAAAATCAGATAGCATTTGTTTTGTCCCACCTTCATTCCGTAAGTATTGAACTTGCATACCCATACCAATTACTCATCAGGACAATATAATCTTGATTTTGACTCCATTATTCATACAATTTGTTTCATCCGAGACTAATAATATTAAAAATTATAACATCAATAAATAACAAACACCAAAAAACTCGTTTAGATAAGCATAGTAGGTTCATCCATTTCGAATGCTTATCTCTTTCTCATTTTCTTGCCTTCAAATCTCTATCCTTTGAATTTGTTTGCATTTAATCAAAATCGTTAAACAAGTAAAAATATATTAGCGTCACAAATATTTAGCAATATCATAAGGTAACTGGTGCCAGAAATCATTTTAGCATCTCCCAACAGGTAATGGCAGGGAGCATTAAGCCAACAAGACACTATGAAAGTATATTGAAGAACAAAAAAAAAATACATGTTCTATTTTCTTTAAAAATCAAGGAAAAAGAGTGATAAAAGGTAATGCAAACCGAACATACCGCTTTCCCATGCTCATATGCCTGATCCAAAAGATAAGAGTACTCAAAGTCTTCAAAACACTTTTGCAGGGATGACAATGGTTCGTTAAAATATACAGGAAGACAAACTCTGGTCAAATCTTTTCCAATGTTATCTTTAATCATAGACCACAGACTAACTCTTTTCTCTTTTTCAACAGGATCTGGTAGCCGATTTCGTCTTTCGACTTGTGGGTATCTATAAGCAAATACATTTTTCTTTGCCTTTGCCTTGTTCACATCATTAGTTTGGTTTTTCAATCTTCCACCATTATCCATGCGATCTATACCTAGTGATTCACAACTAATAGTTGGTTCAGAAAAATACTCGTTTGTGTCAAAAAAGTGAGTTTCCTCTTCATCTGATGCTTCCTCAAGGTCTTGTTTTTCAACATCGTCTGATGATTCTGTAGTGCTCCATTCTGCATATTAAGACGTCAAGGAAAGAACAATTTTTCCAAAAAACCAGATTAACAGTTCTAAAGTTTGTTATACACATAAGCCAATCGTAATTGGAAAGCGTACAGAAACTACCAGTGTCTAACTTATGTACTTTTTACAGGGTCAGCAGGTCATGGGGCAAGGCTTGCTTAATATTTGATTTCACTAGTAGTGAGAAGGAGGTCCCTCTCTGGCTCTCTGCATCCCACGAGGCATGAAAAACTCTCCAGGCACATATATTTGAAAGTAAAATAATGAGTAATCTCATATTGTATTACATATTACTGCATTTTAACAATGGTTGATAATAATTGCAATCAGATTAGGGTCTTCAGCCATCCAGTACTAGATAGAAAATAATTCGGTTTTTGGTTTTCATAGAATTAGCATAATGAACCATGAAATGTATAAACAAAATCATATAATTAATAATTTCTTAAAAAAAAAAAGTTTCAAGAACCAAATTGATTCCATTTCCCATTGTCAATATTTTTTAAACCTTAAAAATGGTAGTTTTTGCATTTCTCCTTTACCGTATTTATCACAAGAGAATTTTATAACAGTATTATATGATTACTTCTGTACAAATGAAGGCTGTAAGCCTGTACTATAGGTTTACCGTTCAATTCATGAAATACATGTGCTCAAAATATAATGTAAAAGTTATTATGATCTTCATAAAAACATTTGTTACACTTACACCTTTAAGGGTCAGACTGCTAGAGTACCTGATAAATTGAAAAAATAAGTATCTTCTTTTTACCAAGTCCGAGAAGCACAACACTCTGGATTCCAAAATGATATTAAGATTTCTTTCAACACGCTCTTAATAGTGTTACGGTTTTATAAGATTTGGAACTCCAGATTTCATGAGATTTTACATGTTCGAAAACATAAAAAACCAGGATCACATATTTGGCAGGAACTTTTTAAGTTATCTGAAATCTCATCCAAATCGCATTTGATGAAATTCGAATTAAGGGTTCCTCTGATTTTATGGTTTTTAGAAATTCTAGGTAGAGCAAAATCAACAAATAGTCAACTATATTCTGTTACTCCAAACACGAGAGTTCATACCAAAAATTTTATTCCCGTACTTTCAAAAACCGAACTTCATTTTAATTGGACCCCAAATTCTTAAGTTGTATATACTAGACAGCACACCTTAAACCAAGATACAGAATCAAAAATCATCTCAAGGGCACGAGGCTGTGTAAAGAAACATAACATACCAATGTTTTTTCCACGTGACAGATTCGAAAACTCTTGCTTCATCAGTTGGTATTCACCATCATTAATTCCAGAGGCTTCAGCTTCAATATTCGCTGCCTGGAAAATTAAAATGAATTACAGTGTCACGTTACTGAACTTATGCTCTAAATTATATATTAAAGTCAGGGGATTGAAAGCTAAATGAAATGCAACATAAGAATGGGTAAGCATCAATAATGCTTGCCCTTCCTCATTATTAAAAAATCTTATCCAGATTAGCATCACCACATTTTTGTATTAGTACTTGATTAAATTTAACTAAAGGTGTTTTTACTCTCGATTGCAAAATACAGTATCTCTCCAATAACCAGAGATTGCACATAGATGAAAAATTAAAAAAAGATGTCACTATAATTTCCAACTTCTATAGGAGTTTCTTGTGATAAAGAAAAATCATAAATATGAATTCATGAAACCATAGTTCTTTTTCAATTGAGTCTATTTGTTTAGCCTAGTATTTTACCTAAAGTTTGGTCCCTCCGTGATTATGAGTGTTAAAAAACAATTTCCATCACAAACGAAAATCATAAGGGCGTTTTTTGACGGTGCATATTAAAATTATTTTTGAATGAATATGTAAGCTATATGTAGAGATAAGGGTTGTGTAGTTTCATTGGAAAATGCAGCTTAATAACTTAACACTTAAACTAGTAATGAATTATCATCAAAATGCAGGCAACCGAGAAAGGTCAGGCTATGGGTGTTTAAAGACAATAAAATCCAGAGACAAGCCTTATGCATCTAACAGGATGACAACATCTAACCGAGCAGTTTGGAAAATTGTCCACATAATGCAAAAGAAGAAAAGTAAGCAAATAAATAGTCCAAATTGGAAAGAGAGCTTCAAACAATTCAACTAAACACGTGATCTAGTAAAAAAGGATTAAGCAAAAATACCTCTAATTGTCTTAATGTGTCCAGCAAATTGGAGCGCTCCTCGACAAGAACTTTATACTGTCCCTGTATTTCGGAAAATTCTGAGAGCATGATCTGCTCGCAGTCCTTGACAAGTCCCTCGCCAATTCCCTCTTCAAGCAAGCGTTCCTTTAGTCTTTCAGTCGATACTGATAAATCTCTAGTTAGAATGGGGATATTGTCATTCAGTGGTCTCAATGAAAAGAGGCTTCTTGTTGAAATCAAAGCACGTATCCAGGCCGCTCTTTCTTTGTTTGTATTAGTCCGTAAATGAAGTGTCTTTGTAGCCGTAAATAAGTAAAATCGCCTATCATCTGATTTACTCTCACGAAATGAAGAAATCTGCAAACAAATCCAAGTGTCTTTTATATTTAATTGTCCTCCTGATACTACTCTACATCTCCATCAAGTAGCCCAAATATACACACGTAGTGTTTATGTTCATCTCAATTTGCGAATCACTACGAAACAAATAGTGAAAACCCACTTCTCAAATAAGACATCAAATGTGAAATTACATTAAATGAATCAACCAATTAAAAAACCATTACTTGAAGTAAGTAATTATCAACATTAGGCAATTCACTCAAGGGATAAATTTCTGACATCATAAAATATTTTCAATAGCAATTAATAGGAATAAAAAGTACCTAGAATATAAACCACTAAATTAAAGAAAACTTATTACCTTTCTGGCCAACTAGCAAGGAAACCCCAAAACACAATTAACAGCTCGGATGAATTTAGGATCATAAAAGGGTAGGAAAAAAAAAAAGGAGAAGAAGAATTTTGACCGAGTTCTTGGCTCACTAAGAACAGCACCTTGCAAGAATATCCATTTCAAGATTCTCAGTTCTCTTTCCTCAAATCAATTTTCTAATTTTTCTTTCTGAAAATGTCAATTTCATTCATTTTCTGGTCACATGCTACAGTGCTAAACAGTTTAAAAGCTCACAAGTTCTTTTACTTGTATAGATCTACCTTTCTTAACGAAGAAAAAACTCCTGCCTTTTGCCCAATTCCCACTTCAAAACACCATACTTTATACCCACAAAACAAATAATCAAATCTGCTGCATTTAGCTTCAAAATGGATCTTTTTTTCTCATCAAAATACTAGGGTTTTCCAGATCAAAACACACAAGAAAAAAACCAAATTCCCCCCTCAAAACACCATTTATACTCAAAACAAATAACCAAAACTGCATCACTTTGCATCAAAATGGGTCCTTTTTTTCTCATCAAAATACTGTTTTTTTTTTTTTGGATCAAAATGGTGATGTGACCAGACGCTAAAAACCATGAATAAGAACTTAGATAGGTATAGAGGCCTACACTAGTTTTGCCCCAGATTTGGCCCCCCACTATTCACCTGCTGATGTGACGCACTATAGATTAATGCCTCGTTAATTAGTGAGAAAAACTGCTGTAACAAAATTATACTGATGAAAAATCAAAAAAGCTCAGATTTCAAAGCTATTTGGTGCCTGACAGCACACAGAGAAAGAGATATATGAGAGAAAGATGAGAGAGAGTTTTCTTGCCATAAAAATGGTAACAACCATAGTAAATTTTCACTGGCTCAATTCTTTGACAATAGAAGGAAAATCTTTATTGTACTACAACAATAAAAGACAAGCCCCCACTTTCACTCTCTCTTCCACTGTTCACTCATCATCCTCTACCCCTTGGAACAAACAACCCGCATTCACATCCCAATTAATGCATTGCTGTTTTTCATTCATGATGAACTGAATTGAGCGCTTATACTCACCTTTAAATGCACGATGCCAACGGCTTTGCTGCGTTTACGACTAGTGGGTGGCTTGACGTGGCCGATCAGGATTACGTCATCGCCGGGCACTATGTCGGGGCGGCGGGTTTTAGAGTATGACAGTACGCCGTTACTGCGGAGGGTAAACCACCGGGATCGCCACCCTTTGCCGTAGTTCGTCCATTTGTAGAGGATCCCAGCCACACTGGTGGTGGTGCTACTGCTGCTGACTTCAGATCCTCCGGCATTGACTTCAGATCCACCGCCGGAGAACGCCACCGCCGACCCAGTTCTCAACAGCATCGGCTCCGGCGAACCGTTCCCAATTCCTTGACTCTCCAACGTTATGCAGCACAAAGGGTGCATTTCCCTTACCCGCATTTTTATCCTGTTGAATAAATTATATCTTCAAAAAATCAAGCCCTCCCAGAAAAAAAAAAATAACTGCAACACAGAATACCCAAAAAAGATTCATCAGAAATAAAAGGGGGGGGAACTTGAATATACACACATATGTCTATATGCATGTATCTATACCTCTGTATATTGCAATAAAATGAAGAGAAAGAGGGACCTGAGAGAGCTCTGAAACTGAGGAATTCTGAAGTGTAAAGAGAGAGAATTAGTTAAAAATGAAGCCTGAATTTGTAAAGAAGCAAGTAAAACATATGGGTTGATTATATATAATCAGAGTTTGTACAGAAATGTATGCAAAGACAGATTAAAAAATGAAATTTTTTTATTTTTTTATCTTTTTAAGATAGAAACACCATTGATGGCTAGACAAACCTCTACGTGTTTGAATTTTCCGAACCCTATAGTAAGGATTGTACGCGGTGTTTGATTTTTTCGACCCTAAATAAATTATTGTACAAGTTTAGTGTGTATAATGAAATGGTCATTTATTTTGTGGGGGTGCAATGAAAATGTTTTGTAAGAGAAACGACGTTTTATTTTGTTTTTGTCTTAATACAGACATACATAGATGCGGAGATGCAGAGGTTGGTGATGCCACTAATTATGATGGTACCCCTCACACTCTTTGATTTTTTTTATGTCATTTACCTAATAATTCTCACTCTTATCAATTCTTGTGTTTCAATATTTTTTTTCTTTTGATGATGTCACATTTACTTACTCAATCGAGACATTTATGTAGTTTTTAACATTCATCGAGTTACATGTAGAGATGCCATTTTAAATAGCTTGGTGACTTGATCATTGAAACCAAGTGTTTTTTTTTATTCGAAATTTGAACAAAATATATTAATCAATATGTTAGAATTAGAAGGAAAAAAAAAAAAAAAAACAATAGAATGTAACCCGAATTCTATTTGAAGGATAATTGAGAATTCTAATTAAATTCATTTGAAATCATATTCGAAATCTATTTCACAAATTCTAATTGAAATTCCATTTGAAAGTCCATTGAGAATTAGAATTTGAACTGGACTTGAAGAGGTTAAGATAAGAATTAGGATGTTTTTTCGCTAACCAACCACTCGAGCGATGCTGTCGAAATTTTGTGCAAAGAGATGGTGTTAGCTTGGCGCTTGAGCGATGCCACACTATCCCTTGGGTCCGGCCTAGATCCGTTATCATGTTTTGAGTATTTCTTTCTATATATAATTCTACTTTTAGGGTTTGAAACATCCCCCATATATATATAATTCTTCAATCCTCACTATATTTTAGATTAAGTTAGACAAATTATAAATACAAAATCATTGTATTCTTTCTCCATATTTTAATGAAATTTCATTTACTCTACAAATTATTTTATTCTTGTGTTCTTATAAACAATTACTACATATTGTGTCATATTTTATTTTCTCGTCTATTGTTACATTAAATTGGTATCAAAGCAATCGATTATCTTCTTGGTTGTTTATAACACAGTCATTTGTCACGAACTGTAAATAAGAAATGAAATACAATCGTATCAAACTTGAAGAGAATTAGCAGACAAGTTACAACAAACTTAAGACATGTAACGCTTCACATTTTTAGTTATGTCTAGAACTAAATAAATAGAATTTTATGAACTTCTATCTCTAGTTTTTAAAAATGTGTGGCTCTCCAATTTTTAAGCATAAGTTATACGTGTCTTCTTTTTTTTTTCAAAAGAAAACAACAAAATGATAATTTAAGAAAATGATGTTTATAGATTAACATTTAATTGTATATTAAAATATTTTTCTATTTGGCACGAGAAGATATGTCAAATAAAAAAGTAAGTTAACAAAAAAAATATAAAAAATGAATAATATTAATGAACAAGGAAGTGTATGAATATTTCACAATAAGCGTTGACGAATTAGACAAAGAGAAGAGAGTGTTCGACCGGAACAACGGCCAATATGGTATTTCAAATAAAGTACACCCACGGGTTGGAAGGCAGCGAGGGAAGGAGGTACAATTTCCGATTATTAAAGAACTAGAAGTTACTTTAAACGATTGGTAAATTTTTTTTTAAAAAAAAAAAAAGTAATAATGGAAGAATATATACCATTTAACATCAAATTTTGAGAAGCATCAAAAGGTAGCTCCTCGTATTCTGTTTCTAGCTTTGTCCAATACTTACACTACAATAAAAATAGTTATTTGCAACACTAAAAAGGCAATAATTGTTGATAAATGTTGCTAAAATGGTCTTCTAGTAACATTTTAGTAAGTGAATGTTGCAATTGGTTAATATCAATCAGTTTTGGCAACGTTTTATAGAAAAATATTGCGATAGACCCATTTTGCAACGTTTATTAAGTGTTGCGAAATGTTTTATTTTTCGCAACATTTATCAAACGTTGAAAAAGGTTTTCGGCAACGTTTTTTGAACGTTGCCGTGTGCTATTTTTGTTGTAGTGTTATCTATTGTTAAAATAAAAATTTTAATCTTAATTAGTTAAATTATTCTTTTATATCCTGTATTTATTAGTAATCCAATATTAAAGCATTTCAATTCCATAGTTCTTGTTAAACATAATTCAAATTTATTTGATATCTTTTCTTATCATATAACAATTAAGAAATTGAGAAACAAAACTGCTCCAAGTCTGATTTATTAAAGATAATATGAACATATTTGAATTTCTGTACTGTATGGACTATGCTTTTATCTTGTATTTTTTATTATATGGAATATACTTTATTTTTTAATTTTGAGATTTAATAGATTTTAGTTTTTTAAAATTTTAAATAATTATAGTGAATATGTAGCCTTTGAAAAATATTTGATAGTATTACTTATTATTTTAATCTATCAAACATTCAAATGCTGATTTTTATACATCCAACAATTTAACGTAAAAGATTACCAAACACTTATCTGATTCTTCCCGCGACTAATTTTTTCTTTAACACAGCTAATAAACTATAGAACATTATTGTAGTTGCGTTGCTAGTTCATTTCCCTCTCATCTACATTGGAAGAGTTTGTTAATACGAACTACTCTCCAATGTCAAACATAATGCCCGCCTATATATATTATTAAAGGGCTGTTTAGTAGGGATTTTAATACAATTAAAATTAAAAATA
>CAIGRS010285623.1:0-29759 GCA_903798395.1 Fraxinus floribunda
GTATTTTCATCTATCCTATAATCTTCCTCTACGTCACATAGCGTAGTTCAATAAAATCATAAAATACTTACCCGGGTATAGTTCTTCTCCACATGTCTCTAATGTTTTCCACTTGGCATGGTCCACCCCCTAGAAGAGATTGGGATACGTCCCGTTGCCTCAGCCGTGGAGGGGAAAATGATCTACTGTTATGGTAATCTCGGCCTCTTTCCATCAACTACTCCAGCATGTCAACATTACGCTTCTTACCCTCTGTCACGACTGGCATCCTCTCCTCATCCACCACCCTCTTCGTCCCAGGGCTCACCCTCCGTTATTAGGGCCATCCGCTCTACCCAACATCTCCCATCCCCATCAAGTTACCCCCTCCTGCTCCATAGATAACAAGAATGATTTTAATGTATCATCATCTATCCACAACGGTATATTCTGTCACCCTCTCCATCATCCTCTGAGTCACCTCGTAAATCACCCTTTCATCTGCCTACTATATCACCTCGAAGTCTTCTTATGATGACACTTCACCACACTCTCAAGGATGTAGACCAGTCGTAGCTTTAATTTGTCCAACACCTAGTTGATCAACTACGGTAGAAGCACCGTCTCCTATCCTTGAAAATACGTCTCGTGTAGCCTATTGCTTCTTTGAGTACCGCGAGGAGCTGCTTCGTCACCTGTTATCCTCGATCCAGTCACGAGGGCAAACTCAAACATGGAGAAATGAGTGACCTTGCCCCCGAGGTCATAATGAAGGGCATCGCCATTGACTGACCTAAGCTGGCAAAATAGTAATGCATCAATAATCTATCTAAAGAGCTGTATCTCTCTCAACTGATACAGGGGCCACAAGAAAGAGTGTCGTATTATATCTGCGTGCTGATCATCCAGTAACTCCAACACAGAAATGAAACTGTCAAAGCTATAATTCCACGTACATTTTTTCGCGATCTGTCTCAACTCCACAACTAGATGGTACATGACCTAAAAAAATTAAATATTAGAACATTCAATAAAACATAATGGAATAAGCATAATTTCAAAAAATTAAGGGAATCGAATTACAGAAATAAATTAAAAAATTTTAAATTGAAAAAAAATTATTTATAATATAAAAAAATTAAGAAATTTTAAAATTATTTTCAAAACAAATTAAAGAAAAGGACATTATGAAAATTAAGAATATAAATATTATTTAATTAAAATTGAAAAAACTAAATTAACAAAGAATATAAATATTATATAATTAAAATTTAAAAAAATTAATTTTATCATAACAATAAAAGAATTGAAAATAATTTTAAATTAAAAAGAAAATGAAAAAAAAAACTTTGGGCTGTCTGTCTGACTGATTTTTGGTGAGATTAAGCTTCCAAAACGTAAAATATACATATAAATCTCTACTGCACCAAATAATTTACCTAAATAATGAGAAATAAACATTATACTTAACAATTTAAAACACAATAAATGAAAAATCTATCTCATAATCCAAAAAAAAACTAACATTGTTGAAGATAATGGCCAGTGTGTGGTGGTCGGCGATGGGTTTGATTGTGAGGATGTTTCTTCGATTGGATCCCGACGATGGACTATGTGAATAATTTGAAATTTATTTTTCCTCTCCTCTCAGACATAAATTCTGCAATTCTATCGCCTTGTACCAATGATGGAGTCTTGATCGTACTAAAATCCTCGTTTTCCTCGTTTTTACTTCTATTTTCATTATCGTTATCATCATTTCCATCACCATCACAATCAAGATCAAGATCATTGAAATGCAATTCATCTTGAAAAAAGCTTAAAATTAAACATTACAATCATATTTTTTTTAATAAAAAGAAGAAATAATAGTATCAGTCAAAGAATTACCATCATTTTGATCGTTTTGCATAGTACGTGTACCTAAATCACAACGAAATGTCTCCGACTCATCATCTAGCAAATTTGGTGGCTCCTTTTTTTAATACCCGATTGCCAAAAATGCTAAACCTTTTGTTAGGGTCTGTAGAGACTTGCCACCTCATCCGCCACGTGTCAAGAGAACTGATTCTCATCAAAACCATGTGGCAGACGAGGTAAATTCGCATGGGACAAAGCGTCTGGAGAGCTGATCACCTTATCCCGAACCGAAGCACATGTTGACAAAAGAACCGAACTCATCTGCAATTCGCAATGGATGCAAAGGCCCGCACTCCACATCATCTATGGTAGAATGCAAATGGTCAACTTAGATACCGTCGTCAGAACATTTAATGCCCGCTAACTTACAGATTGATAGGTTGACGTCCAGGACGGGACGACCTCCTTGAGGATCTGACGCCACGTGTCTATTCATCCAACGGTTCTCCTCTTTCCATCCTTAATATAAATACCCTCACCCTATGTAAGAAGAAGGATTGGACTTCATTCCACTAAATTGGTAACTTTAGGTATTATAATCCTATCTCTCCCTTAGAAGTATACACCTATTGTTTACTCTCTTTCTAAACCACGTCCCGACGATTGCTTAACCGTCGACGACCATATTCTGGTTGATCTGAAAGCTGACTTGATCATCGAAGTGCTCGTGACTATTTCCAACCCCACTGAAAAAGGCCACGAATGACTAATGGTGTGCTATCGTGTGTAGGGGAAGAGCTGACGTGAAGAATTATCTTGTTGGCCATATGTCGAGCCATTTTTTGAGATCAACAGATAGGCGAAGTTTGTGGGAAAGATACTATAACCACGAGTCTTCCCACGAAAAGCTTGTTTAAGTATCCGTTGATATTCTCCCTTGAAAAGGGATTGATTCTTGAAAAAGAATTAGAAGTCGTATACTAAACTCTACTCTTGGAAGAAAACCCGTCACTTCAGATCATGAGTTCTAGCGATGAAGAGGTGAATCCAAGGGAAACAAGGGATGTATTTGAAGAAGAGATCATCCGAACTAATGCCACTCACCAACGGCCTTACCACCGGTATAGCAGGGATGGTCGAACTACCGCACGACTCACTGTCGAGGTGGCCCACATGGCTACCAACATGAGGACTATATCAACCCAAAATGTAGCCATGCAAGAAATTCTCATGCAAGTACAAGTCTAGGGTGGTTACCAAGCCCCACCGAACCCTCAATAATCAACTCATAGATGAACCGAAGAAGGATCTAGTAGGAAATATCATTGGAGCCCCCAGGGAGAAGTCCCCATTAAAAGAGAATTGGGAATGGACACATCCAATTACACAGTCGCCCCAACTGATGGCGACCCTACCAGAGATGATAACTTCTTTCCAGATTATGAAGCATTTTTTTATCGAATTGGACGGATGCCTAGAAATAGGGATCAGTTCCCTCATCAAATAGCTCGTTATCAAGAGCGCGCATAGAGCCACAGGTTCAGGCCCCTCCACCTAGAAATAGGCGAGAGAGACGAAACTTGGTAGATTGGGAGAATCGGGATAGAATTGCCCAGCATCTACCTAGTCCCATGACAGATGGGAACGACTCCGACGGACCTTGTCAATCTTACGAGCTGGATGGTGATGATGACAACTTTCCCTTCTCTAGGAAACTCCACATCTTTCCCATGCCACATAACTTCGTCCTTCCCAACATTCAGAAGTATGAAGGGAAATGCGATCCAGAGAAAAACCTCAACAAATATAAGATGAGCTTTAGAGGTGCCTCTCCTGCCCCAAAATGCATAGCGTTCCACTTGACACTTAGCAGAGTAGCCGAAGTGTGGTATAACAGGTTGCCACCACTTAGCATAAGGAGCTGGACAAACCTGACGAACACAAATTTAAACCAGTATCTATCAAGGAAAGAGATATAAGCGCCAATCCAGTGCTTACAAAACATGAGACAAGCGGTAGGAGAACCCTGAAAAACTACCTCGCCCATTTCACTGACGAAATTACCTATTGTGAACAAGTGACAGATAAGGAGGCCCTCTCAGCTCTGAAGGGAGGACTAAATATAAATACTATATTTTGGAAAGATGTTCGAAGCAAAAGTCCATCAACTTATGACGAGCTGGTAGAAATTATGAAAGTTGAGATCGTTTATGAGGAAATGATTGACCACAGGAATAGGGTGGCGTAAGGACTTCTTCCGCCCTAGAGGTATATCTATAGAGGACCTACATCCCAGATAGTAAGCCAGCAATAGACTCAGGCCGGACACGCTGTGGCTCCCACTTCGGGACAGGTGTTGGCCACTGCCACGTTGAATGTTGTGCCAATGCTGGTTTATGAAAACGTTGGACCCAACACCAACAACTCGGCCAAGAACACTAGGCAACCCTCAACCTCTAGAAATAGAAGAAGAGATGGTAGAACATGGAATAGGCCTCGGGAGGAAATGCGTCCCTACTGCACTTTTCAATTCTTCCATGACCACAACACAAGTGAATGTCGAGAAGCAAACATGCCATGGAGAACCGCTACCAGGATGATGCACCGAGGTAAAGCTCCCCGAGAAGAGGAGAGACGAGGCGACACTCACTTTGAAATGACATAAATGATGACGAGAAAGACCTCGAAGTGGACAACGCCCTAAAAAGGACGTTGCCATTTCGAATGGGCACCAACCCATTCGAGAAATTGACACAATCATTGGAGGACCTCATGTAGGAGGTGAATCCAGAAACGCTTAAAGGAATTACACCAGGGAGGCAAAGGATCCACCTATGTTTAGCTACATAGTAAGCCTATCCCAAAGAGGAAGAGCCGTAGAGCCTAGTACCATCACTCAGGAAGATACAACATGTGTGCACTACCCTCATTGCGACACTTTGGTAGTAAGAGCCATAGTGGCCCTCAATGGACTGAAGCGCATGTTGGTGGATAATGGGAGTCCGATCAACATCCTATTTGGTACGGCTTATGATAAGATGGTAGTGGATCACGAACTCACACCTATAGCATTATTCCTAGAGGTAAATTTACTTTGGCTGTTGAGATGGGAGCTTCACCCCAAATGGCACATCACTTCATGGAATTCCTAGTTGTTGACCGTCCATCCGCGTACCACGGGGTGCTGGGAAGACTATCCTTGAAAGAATTGTGGATGGTCACTTCCATACATCACCTATGCATAAAATTCCCTACTGAATGAGGAGTAGCTATTATCTGAGGCGATCAGATGGGCTCCAGAGAATGTTACCTTAATTTCTTGAGAAAGGCCGAACCGCGAGGAGTCAACTTGGTTCTCCTCGATGTAGAAACGTTGGAGGCCCCTGAAGAAGTGCAACCTCCGGTGCAAGATGTCGAAATGGCATAAGCCTAACCTGAATAACCCTGGACGAGTTGGACCATAGGGTGATTGAATCACAATCGCAAACTGCCCTAATGGAGGAACTGGAAAGTTTCCCAGTGGACCATCAAGACATTTCTAAGGCCTTGAAGGTCAGGAAAGAACTAGAATAGGGAGCACAGGAAGAGCTAAAAAACTTCCTTCGAAAGTTATGAGTAAGGCTGGACAAAAGTCCCGAACCGAACCGAATCAAACCGAGCAGTTCTTCATAATTTAAATACCCGAATGGGTACCCGAATCGAGAATCGATGGGTTTGGGTCGGATCTCGGGTCTAGACCAAGAACCAAAGAACCGAAACTAAATAATTTTTTTTATTGAATTAATTAAATTATTTTATTTTATCTAAATAAATTAGCAAATTAATTAAATAAATCAGATCATTTCATAATTTTAATTTTAAAGCCCAAATCATTTAAAAACCCGTTAGCCCATTTCGAAGACAAGAAACTGTGGAATTTGGGATCCATTTGCAAGTTTTGTAAAGATTATGGATCTTCGCCATAATTAGGTACTCATTTATACATCTATTTAAGAACTATACAATTTTTGTTTTTATAATTGTGTTCAAGCAGTTGATGATAAATCAAATAGTTGGTGATTTATATTTCATTTTCTTTATGCATTGCAGGCAGATTGTTTGAAGTAAATGAATTATTGATATGGATCACCGACATTTTAACATTAATATCTACTTTTTGGTATTTATATGCATTGAATTAATGTTATTCCACAATGAGTTATTTATATATTTTGGAATTAGGCTACGTTAATTTGTAAAAGTTACGAATGAAATGTCATTAGTTATATTTATGCAGTGTTTCTGTAAATGTTAAAAAAATTAATTATGATACGGAACCGAACCCAAACGGTTCCATATTTATATTTGGACCCGACGATTCCATTTATTAAATACCCAAAAATTTTGAAACCGAACCGACCCACGACAAGCCCTAGGTATGAGGCCTTGAAAGAATAAGTAGAAAAACTGATCAGCAATGGCTTTATTAGAGAGGCCATATATCTGAAGTGAATTTCAAATCCTGTGCTTGTGAAGAAACACAATGGAAAATGGAGGGTCTGCATTGACTTTTCCAACCTTAATCATGCCTGCCCAAAGGATAGTTTCCCGCTTCCGCGAATAGACCAATTGGCAGATTCATCTGCTGGGCACGAGCTGTTTAGCTTCATAGATGCTTACTTTGGCTGCAATCAGATTCCCATGTACCCAGGCGATGAGGTTAACACATTCTTCATCACTGACAGGGGCCTGTATTGTTATAAGATGATGCATTTTGGCTTAAAGAATGTAAGGACCACCTATCAGAGATTGGTCTATAAGATGTTCATCGATTAGCTCAGTAAGACGATGGAAGTATACATTGATGACATGCTTGTAAGGAGCCTCCAAGCCGGGGAGCATATAAAGCATATAGACGAAGCCTTTCAGATACTGATGAGATATTATATGAGGTTGAATCCTCTCAAATGTGCTTTCGGCGTAGCTTCCTGTAAATTCTTAGGCTACATTATGAATCAGAAGAGAATTGAGGCCAATCCAAAAAAAGATCAAGGCTTTGGTTGAAATGAGATCGCCACAGAAACCCAATGAAGTGCAACGACTTATTGGCAGAATAGTCGTACTCAATTGGTTCATCTCAAGAGCCACTACAAAATGTTTGCCCTTCTTCAAGGTTCTTAAAGGGGAAAAAAAGGTTCCAATGGACCCCAAAGTGCGAAGAGGAGTTTCAGGAATTGAAAAACTACTTGGGACGAACACCTCTCCTAAGTAAGCCAAAGGAAGGAGAACCTTTGCTGCTTTATTTGGCAGTAGCCTAGGATTTAATCAGCTTAGTCCTTGTGAGAGAAGAAGATACGCACTAGTTTCCAATTTACTATGGAAGCAGAGCTTTGCTGCTGGCCGAAGTGCGTTATCCAAACATGGAAAAACTAGCTCTTTCTTTTCTCACCACATCTCGACAGCTGAGGCCATATTTTCAGGCCTACAGTATTCATGTTTTGATAAATTTCCTACTGAAACAAGTCCTTCAGAAGCTAGACGCCTCGGGGAGGCTATTGAAATGGGTAGTGGAGCTTAGTGAGTTTGACATAACGTATATGCTCATGATGGTAATTAAGGATTAGGCCCTAGCCGATTTTATTGCGAAATTGACTAAATTCCCTGAGGTTGAAGTGAACATGGAGCCAGTAGAGCCTCCCACCTAGAGTCTTTTGGTGGATGGCTCCAACAATGTGGCCGAGTACGAAGTTATCCTAGCTGGACTTCGGCTAGCCAGAGAGCTGCAAGTGAAAATGTTGATTATCAACAATGATTCACAGTTGGTGGTGAATCAAGTCAATGGGAACTTTGTGGCCAGAGACAAACACATGGCATCGTATCTGAATCTGGTCATGGACTCTCTTCCCAACTTTGAGAAGTTCGAACTCATACAAGTACCATGCCACAAAAACTCCCATGCGGATGCTCTATCAAAACTGGCTAGTAGCAAGGATTCAGAGCTCCTCAAAATAGTACATATTAAGCACCTCGTCGAACCCTCAATCAAGAAAGGAGGAAGAACTAATGTGGATTGAAAGTACTCTGCTATGGATGCAACCTATCTTGGCCTACCTGATAGAGCAGACCTTACCATATGATGACACTAAAGCTCAACGACTTCGAAGAAGAGCTACTGACTTCATCCTATCGGACGGAGTTTTTTAGAAGCGATGGTTTTCATCCCCCTCCTTAGATACATATGAGGGAAAGATGCAAACTGCATCCTTAGGAAAATTCATGAAAGGGTTTGTGGGAACCACTCCGGAGGACCGACTCTAGCCCACAAGGTGCTTAGACAGGGATATTACTGGCCTACCCTGAAAAGAGATGCAATAGAATTCTTGCGCAAGTGTGACAAATTCCAACGCTTCTCCAATGTGCATAGGTAACCCTCTAAACAACTCTCTATTGTAAACGGCCAAGAGCCCTTTGTCGTTTACCAAATGGGGAGTGGGTTTCATTGGCCCTCTGTCAAAAGAAAAAGAAAGTACTCGCTTTGCCATTGTTGCTATTGACTACTTCACAAAATGGGTTAAGGCGGAGCAATTGTCTAAAATCATCGAGACAAACACTTCCAAGTTCCTCTGGAAGAACACCGTATGCAGGTTTGCCGTACCCCATTCCTTAGTTTCAGATAATGGCAAAGAGTTTGATAATAATAAGAACCAGGGAACCTGCATAAGAACAACTTGTAAAACTATGATTTTAGACAATGGAAGTTAAATGCTTCAAAAGGGGTCTGGGCTAACGAACTTCCCCTATTCCTCTCGGCCATAAGAACAACTTACAAAATGACAACTGGGAAAACTCCATTCTCGCTGCATCCACTTCAACGTGGTGACAATGATGATATGATGAGGCTTGAGCTTGAATTCCTTAAGGAGAAGAGAGACGACTCTCAAGTCAAGCTCGCTTCCTACCAACACAAGATGGTGCGCTACTACAATGCTAAAGTGAAGAAGAGGGCCTTTCACATTGGCTACCTGGTGCTTCGAAAGGTTTTCCCATCATCTAAGGATCTGAGCATAGGAACGCTGGGGCTAAATTGGGAAGGTTTATAGTGAATTGCTGAAGAGGTGAGGCCTGGAACCTACAGAATTGAAAATCTGGAAGGGAAAATGATGCATCACCCCTGGAACATCGAGCACCTAAGGAAGTACTACCAGTAAAGAATTTGTAACTTTAAATATTGCTATAAAATAAATGACCTAGTTTTTATTTCCACTTCGCTTCTACACAAGATCATCTCAACCTACGAAATCTTCCTAGTCAAAGGTGGTATGGGTGCCATCTCTGATGAGCTGATCATGTTCCCTCATGTTAACAGCCTTGCCGATGTGCTAACCCCCCAAGGGATCACTTTTGCCAAGAAGTCTGCCTAGTCAAAGATGGTGCGGGTACCATCTCCGATGAAACAGGATACGTTTTCACACATAGCAGCCTTGTCAAGGTACGGATGCCCACATGGGGTCACCTCAACTAAATGATACCCACTGCATCAGAAGATGTGTGGGTCCCTTTTCTGGCGAAGTGATTATAACAGTTCATTAGCTTCTTCTATTTTCTTAAGTGGTTAAGGTTAGCCGATGCGATTATACTTAACAATTCATTGGCTTTTTCCATTTTCTTAAGTGGTTAAGGATTATTTGAAGTGACTAAGTTTAAGGTGAAGTCTTACTTGTTTACTCTATACAATTGGAACGAAGTGACAACACTTGGAAGAAAATTTCATTAATTACAAATCAGGGCTAAAGCCATTACAAAGGAAAGAAAAGTACAAAAGTTCTAATCTACGTTTACAATTGCCCCAGCCCCAACTTCCTCTTGGGTAGCCTCCTCTTCTTCTTCGGCCACGGCCGGCCTCCGGTAGGGCCATCGAACTCCTCCAAAAAAGTGATGTCCAGCTCTGGATGCCTCTTTCACAGATGAGAGATAATCTCTTTGGCACTCCATGAAGTCCAGTAGTTGGCAAAGTCATTGTATTCCAACGTTTTGTCGAAGTTATCCTTGTAATTTTGGACTGTCGCCTCTTCCACTGTCTTTGTCTCGGCCTTTAGGGACTCAATCTCCTCTGCTTGGGCTTCAAAGAGCATTCTTAGCTCAGTCTTTTCCTTGTTGACCTCCACTAGGGCTTCAGAGGTGATTCGCTGGTGCTAATTGGACTGAGCGACCCTCTTAGTAAGTGCGGCCACTTGAGAAAGTGACTCATGGAGCTTATTTTTTAGCCGATTAACTTGAATCTCAGCAAAGTCCAGTTTTACCTCGGACTCCATCCATTTTTCCTCAGCCTCCCGTCTCGCCTTTTTCACCTCCTCCTAGTTGCCCGAAGCCTCAACCCTCCACTCTAATTCTTCATTTTTCTTACAAAGGCCCCGGACCAGGTCTTTTGCCATAATGCACATACTTAGTACCTTGGCCACACAGACGTTGTTGGCAACCAAGAGGTCATCTATCTTGTACGAGACGGTGTGATCTTGCTAGTCCATGGTCCAATACTTACTGTAGACTCGAGCGACGACAGTGGTTTCAGGAGGCAGCATCTCCAATACTGCCTCGGGGACATCATCATCTTTGATCCCCAAAAATTTATAGCTTTGTCTCAAGCCGAGGTATTCGCAGGCCTCTTAAGCCTCTTCTTAGTCGGCTCCTCAACCAAGAAAGTTATAACTGGCATGATGGCCTTTGGAATTGCAGAGGGGGCTGCGACGATCACCCCGAATTAAGTTAGAGGAAGGGGGAAGTTTTCATTGTGGGAGCAGAAGTGGAGGCCCCTGCCGGGCTTACATTTTTTCTTTTAACAAGGGAGGCTCATTCCTCTGCCTCTTCCTCCTTAGTGGGCTGCTAAGCCTTATTGAGGGAAAGCAGCCTCTCAGTCTAGTTCTTATAAGCAGTCGAGCTCGTTTTGAGCATCTTCGCCTCTGCGACACTCCGACCGATCGTGGTGAAGTCCGATCTCAGAGGCTTCTTCTTATCAAAGTTACCTGCAAAAGATAATATTGCTAAGTATTTTTTGGAGAGAAGAAATATTTAAAGAATGGCCTAGCTGAAATCCTTACTTTAGGTCGCCATTAATCCGTGGAGAATGAAGCTGGTATTCTTGTTGATTAGATCGCTATAGTCCTCTCCGGGAGAGGCGTTTGGTAGAGCTGGCTTATGATGCCCCACTCCTTCTCTAATATCTCGCACCTCGAAAGAGAGCCTACAAATGACAAATATTAAGACCATAAGAAAATTGCTTAAGATAAATCACTCTGAGAAAAAGAGCTTACTAGTTGTGGAGTATGACATGGGGACAGTAAGAGGAGCCATGGGGTTGCCTTCCATAGTGTCCCATCTCCCGACTGCCCAGAACCAGGAACTCTTCCATCCATTGATCGAAGTGAGTAGGCTGACTACGAATGGAGAGTGGGATCCCCAAAGTGCCAAGTAATACCAACCCTTGTTCTTTCACCCCTGGCTACACTCTTCGAGAAGTAAAAGGAGTGGAACATACTGAAAGGCTTGTCCATCCCCATGCTGCCCCGAGCCACAGCATCCACGAACCAACCATTTATGACCATGAGTTCGGGTTAAACTGGGTCGGAGCCAGCTCGTAGGAACGCAAGACTAACCTAAAGAAGGGATGGAAAGGAAGTCTAAGGCCAGCCCGGAACAAATTCTTACTTACTGCTACACATCCCGACCTCGGGCAGCAGGCCCTCTCATTCGGTTTGGGCAAGATTAGTTCTACATTATCCGGTATCCTAAAGACCCTCATGCATTTCTCTAGGGTCTCCGAGGTGGCCTTGGAAGGGTATTTGGAGGCCTCTAATTGGATTGAGGTATCAACTGGAGAGGCCGATGCCTCCATATATTCTCTCCAGCCCTACCCAGCTCGTTCGGAGTAATGACTATGGGATCCCTAAGTTCAGAACTCTCCTTAAAGCTCACCGTCGCATCAACAGATTGTTTGGCGACAATTCCAAGGATTTTGGAAGTTTTTTTTTTTTTGAAGAAAAATGTGAAGAAAGTAAAAAGATCTAAACCTTTGGTTTGAATGTTTAAAATGCGCCTTTTGGTTTTAACGTAATTGATGGATTATAGGGGGACAGTCCAGATCGAAACATGAGAACATCTAATGGTGAGGGTTCGTTCACCACGCATATATAAAGGGTTGCAAACCCGCTTTTTCACCTTTTTCACCCCATGTTTTCTTTTTTCGACATGCAATTCCATTCCATCTCATTTTTAAGCGTTCCATCATTCGGGCTCTTAGTTTTTTTGCTTAAGTTTCTGCTTTCATCGAGTTATTTCTTCCATCCTTTTTATTTTAAATGGCTTCTTCTTCAAGAAAGAATGTGGCAGAGGGGTCGTACAGGGTTGACATCGCTTTAATAAGTGCTGAGGTGGGCGTTCCTCCTGTGATCCCTACTGAGCGGATCATGGAGGCGATGGTAGGCCCTCATAGTACATGTATGATGTAGGAGGGCCCCATTGATTATATCGTTAGGGAGGCGGCCTCATTATGGCCAATGATTATAAAGGAGAGTGAGTTGGATACCTAGTGCCAACCCCAGATAAGAGAGCCTATTTTCCCAAGTAGGGGTGTGTTGCCGTGAGCGAGGCTATATTAGTTTGAGAGGGAGGATAAGGCCGCCTCTGTACCATTTCTTTAGATTCATCCTTTGGCACTATAACTTAGCTCCTACCCAACTAGTTCCAAATGTATATATCTAAATGGTAAGGGCTTTCCTTCTTTGGAAGGAGGTCACTCTTGGGAAGGATATGCCCCCTTTCGTTTTTCGGACCATCTTTCAGCCCTAAACGTTTATCCTTGTAATTTTGGACTGTCGCCTCTTCCACTGTCTTTGTCTCGGCCTTTAGGGACTCAATCTCCTTTGCTTGGGCTTCAGAGAGTATTCTTAGGTCAGTCTTTTCCTTGTTGACCTCCACTAGGGCTTCAGAGGTGATCCGCTGGTGCTAATTGGACTGAGCGACCCTCTTAGTAAGTGCGGCCACTTGAGAAAGTGACTCATGGAGCTCATTTTTTAGCTAATTAACTTGAATCTCAGCAAAGTCCAGTTTCACCTCGGACTCCATCCGTTTTTCCTCGGCCTCCCGCCTCGCCTTTTTCACCTCCTCCTAGTTGCCTGAAGCCTCAACCCTCCGCTCTAATTCTTCATTTTTCTTACAAAGGCCCCGGACCAAGTCTTTTGCCATAATGCACATACTTAGTGCCCTGGCCACACAGACGTTGTTGGCAACCAAGAGGTCATCTATCTTGTACGAGACGGTGTGATCTTGCTAGTCCCTGGTCCAATACTTACTGTGGACTCGGGCGACAGCAGTGGGTGGAGCGATTGTAAAAGGTGGTACTGCATGAACCCTTGGGGTCTACATTTGCCTTTCATCTGGGAGATCCATACCTCCATTAAGAATTGTAAGTCATCATGGTTCTAGGTTATGGGTCGCTGGTAGACGATGGAAGAGGATGTGGTCCTAGAGATTACCGTACCGATCCAGTACCACGAGTACAGTGATTCGAGCCCCCCTTTTAGTACTTTATCTTGTTCGCTTGTTTCCTGAGATTGCCTAATGTAAGTTTTGTGCAAGTACAGTTAATCAGTTTGAGCTCGAACGTTCGCAGTGGGCCGTGATAAGGGTAATATACGAGTTTCCCTTAAAGAAGAGGTACTTTAAGAACGTCATCAGTAAATGGAACCTTTTTGTCACTCATCTGCTGATGCCTACCAAGGGTAAGTCAAGGTGATTTGGTGTTTTTACTTGTTTTTGTTAATGGCATGACTTCTCTAAATCCATGTTTGCTTGCAAGTCAGCACGACAAAAAGGAGCACTCGGGTTCCTCTTCATATAAGCATCAATGGGATGAGCTGGCCCGTATATCCAAGATGAACCCACCACCACATCCAGAAAAGAAAATAAAGGAGAAAAGAGGAAGGATAAAAAGGCGGAAGCCTCGCTGAAGAGGGCCCCAAAAGAAAACTGGTGATATCCAAGAACACCGACCTCGACCCCCCTCCCAAGCATCAAACTACTCTTAGGGAGTCACTTAGGCGACCCATTCTTGCGGAGCCAATCTCCTCCATGAAAATTGTTAAAGCATAGGAGACTATCGAGGAAGGGGCTAACTTAGTGAGGAAAAAGAGGGGGAAGGAAATAAGTGTCTCATCTGAGGAAAAAGCCCAAAATTTCTTGGGTGGGCGGCCGAATGAAATTGCCTCGACGTTTATGGAGATGCTCCCTACAGAGGTCCAGGGAGCAGCGAGGCTCCAGAAGATTGCTTCGTCAGCCTTGGAGGCTGCCAAAAAAGTGAAGGGGGAGCTGAAGGCTCTAGTTGCTGAGCTTAATGCTAAAGTCTCCAACTTTGATGAGAAACTAAAGAGGGCCGAAAAGGCATCGGTGGATTATTATGTTGCCCATTTCCATGAAACTACCGAATATGAGGGGGCTCGAGATCCACTGGAGGATGTCGCCCATAATGAGGTTTTCGATAAACTTTTCGAGCTCCATCCCCAACTGGACTTGGCTACTGTGAAGAGAAAGTTCTTTCCTGCTGAGCCTTCTACTCCTGCCAATTAGTTTGAGGATTCGGTGGAGGAGGTCGACGCTCCCAAAGGGAAAATCAGTAGGGCGAAGCTGCCTCTTAGGATAAGCCTTATTGCTGTATTCGTTTATTGGTTTCCCTTCTTTTGTAATTGAATTTTGATTGAACTTTGACTTAATATAAGTGAATTTTTCGTTATTTGCTACCCTTGTTGTCTTACGAGCTCACTGTACATGGATTTGATCTATCTAATGGGCTCTGTAGCTTAACCTCGCAATGAATTCGTAGCGTATAATATGAGCTCGCCATAATAGCCACAAACGAGCTCGTCACACTTGAAAACATCAAATGTGTAATATGGGCTCACCATAATGAATTCTTTGTGGACTGATAATTAGTGAGCTACACATTTACGAACTAATAAGCGCAATTAATTTATGTCATGGGCTCGCCGTACTTTTAACAATTAATTTAAGATATGGGCTCTCCATACTAACAGTTAATTTAATGATGTGGGGTCGCCATATTTTGACAAAGGAACAATATATACATCAGGTATTAAGAATCATTCATTTCAAAAATACAAAAAAAAGTTTCAAATTTCAAAAATCTGGTTTTTTTAAATTTTAATTTATGAAATAATAAATCTCCGCCATACTTTTTTGTGTATAGTTGACATGTTTTTTGACCTTTTGATTGTTACATGTGACTATTAATATAAAATGTGACATGTAAATTTGAACCATGAGACAAAGCAAGTAAACAACATGTGACATGTTAATATGGATACACGTATATATTGATTTGTCACCTATAAAAAATGACTGACTTATAAGTCAATTGTGACCTTAACAACTCATAACTCATTCATTGTAAATTAGTCACGAATCAAAATTTTATAGGTCACAGATTATTCATGGGTCACGAATCAAAAATCTTATTGGTCACAACTCATTTTAAGTCAATTCAAAAATCTTACAATTTGTTCGTCGGTCACAAATAAAATATTTATACGTCACAATTTTTTTATCAGTCACAAATTACAAATATTATAAGTCACGAATTATAGACAGTCACAAACTAACAAATTTTTGTCCCACATTCTCTTTTGGTTGATAATTTCATATGTCACAGATTATTTCTCAGTCACGAATCAAAAAATTTATAGGTCACAGATTATTTATCAATCACAAAATCAAAACTTTTATTAATCACAAATCAGTTATAACTTAATAAATTGTGAGTCACAATCACAATTTTTAGGTTACAAATTATTAATTTGTCAAAATTAACCAATTATTGGTCACAATTAACCAAATAACTGGTCACAGACACCACTTCCATCTCATCCCACCCACGACCACCGTTACGACACCGCACACAGCAACACCTTCAAACACCATCACTGCACCACAACGCACACCTCCACCTCTAGATCACAAATCCTTAATTCTAAGCCGAAGAAGAACATCTACTACTCCATTTTCATTTCTTAGGTTCGTAAAACTGAGATAATTAAAGCAACAAAATATGACTCAAAGTAAACTTTTAATTAACAATAATGATTTTAAAAAGCATTTTTGAAAAAAATGAATTAGAAAAAGAAAAAAAATATGAGATGGAATTAGTAGACAAATTGAACGAACATTTCATATTATCTGTGGAAACCATCTCTACGGTTGTCTGGCCGCTGCTTAATTTTCTTGGAATTCCTTTGATTATAGTGATAATCCAAGAAAAATAAAGCTTTTTCTTTATGCACTGTTGCAATAGTGTGAGCACCCAAAATCAACTCACCTATATTACACCAACAAATGCAAAATACAGGTTCATATGATCATGTTTTGTAAACATAAGAGAAGGCTCATATCAAGTGTAAAATTTAAAAGGTAGTTACAGGGAAGACCCAAATCGAAGAAAAAATAGAGAATACAAAAGAGTTGAAATTGATTTGGGGCAAATTCTTAAGCTGCCATAAGCCAGCCCTTGCAAAAATCAAGGGGGCGGCAAGTATCGATTCACCCCGAATCTTAATATATTAATCTCAATCTTCAATCTTCTCTCTAAACTATGACAAGAGAAAATCCCACTCAACCCTCTCTCTTTGTAATCACAGTCCCATTTATCTCAATTTTTTTTCCTCTCAAAAGTCAATTAAGAAAATTGGCTACAGATTTCGGCTGCAGTATTATTAGGGTTTCAGTAGGAATAGGAGTTGCAGTATACTCTATATAAGGGCAAATCGGTACCACTGAAGGAAAAATGACTTTAAAATAAAAATACAATTATTTGGTTGATTGTGACAGCGACGAGAGAAAGGAGAGCAGCGAGAGAGAAAACGGGTTTGGGGAAAGTGTAAAACACATACAAAAAAAAAAACTCACCACCGCGTTCTACACCGCTGTAGCCACGATTTGCATTGGTCACAGCTTCGAGTGCCAACGTCGTCAATGAGGGAAAAGAGAGAAGATAGAGACGGAGATGAGAGAAAAATGGTGAAGGTAGATAGAGAGTAGTGAAAATGAAAAATGATTAATTTGAATTTGTAATATAATTATTAATATTAATTTTTTTTAATCAAAACCTGATTTTTGAAAAGTTAAACTTGATTTTATGAAAATGATATTTTCAAACCAGGTATAAGTGTAATTTCCTCTTTTGACAATTAATTTATGATATGGGCTCGCCATATTTTAGCAATTAATTTAATGATATGGGCTCGCCATATTTTAACAACTAATTTATGATATGGGCTCGCCATATTTTAGCAATTAATTTAATAATATAGGCTGGCCATATTTTAGCAATTAATTTAATGATATGGGCTCGCCATATTTTAACAATTAATTAATGATGTGGGCTCGCCATATTTTCACAATTAATTTATGAAGTGGGCTCGCTATTTTTTAATTGCTGGAGGTATATAAGCTTGTCATGCTTGATGAGATTTATGAGCTTGTCATAGCAAATATTCAAAGGAGAATTATGCATAAATCATAAACGACACACACATTGATCGAGACCTTACTGATAATACATTTGGAGATACTCAACATTCCAAGGATGGGACTGCACCTTCCCATCCAAGTTTTCAATTAAAAAGGTCCCTGGGCTAACTTCGCTTGAAATGCGGTAAGGGCCTTCCTAATTTGGACCCATATTACCCACACCAGGTTCTTTTGCAGATAATAATACTCTTCTAAGTACTAGATCGCCTTTTCTGAATGACTTATGCTTGACCTTGGTGTTGTAGTACCTTATCATTTTCCTTTGGTAGATGACCCATTTAATCTGTGAGGTCTCTCTCTTTTCTTCAAGAAAGTCGAGCTCACATCGTCTGATCTCATTATTGGAGATTTCGTTAAATTGTAAGCGACGGGGCGATCAGAGACCCACTTCAATTGCGCTCATTGTTTTTGCCCTGTAAGCCATAGAGAAAGGAGTCTCCCCCGTTACGGTTCGGCTGGTGGTACGTATCACCCACAACACATAGGGGAGTTTGTCCACCCATGCCCCTTTCGACTCGTCCAGTTTCTTCTTTATAAGGTGCTTTATAGTCTTGTTAACTACCCAACCTGGCCATTTTCCAGGGGATGGTGATGAGAAGAGAAGTGTTTTTTATGCCCCAACTCCTCATAAAAGTCTCGAAGCTTTTTGTTGTCGATCTGTCGCCCATTATCTGTGACCATCGAGTGGGGAATTCCGAACCGGCATATAACATTTTTCTATATGAACTTAGAGGTATGTGCCTCAGTGATTTTAACCAATGGCTTAGCTTCAACATACTTGGTGAAGTAATCGATGGCAACGATTGCATAGTTCACACCTTCTTTTCCCTTTAGCATGGGCCCTATCATATCGACCCTCCACTTTACAAAAGGCCACGGGCTGGATACCACGGTTAGCTCTTGGGATGGCTGCCTTTGAATGGAGGAGAAGTGTTGGTATTTATCGCATTGCTTCACAAAATGTATAACATCTTTCTTTAAAGTTGGCCAGTAGTTCCCTTGCATCAATACTTTGTAGGCCAACTCTAGGCCTCCCGTGTGATTGCTACATATTCCTTCGTGGATTTATCGTAGTATATAATCTGCCTCATCCCCTCCAGTGCATCGTAGGAGAGGGGATGAAAACCCCCTTTTGTATAGGACCTCATCCTTAAGTACATAATAGGTAGCCCTACGCTTGAGCTTACAGGCCTTTTCCTTGTTCTCTAGAAGGATATAATCCTTGAGGTAGGCTATGATGGGTTGTATCCATGGTAGAGTTTCTCCGACCCACATTACCTCTTCCACCTTGGCCCTAAAGAGTCTGGAAAGGTATTCAACATGCACAAATTTAAGCAGTTCTGAGTCTTTGCTGCTTGCCAATTTCGATAGAGCGTCTGCATGCAAGTTTTTTGTTCTTGGGACCTGGATTAGCTCGAATTTATTGAAGAAATGGATAAGCTCCATAACCTTCTTCAGGTATGTCTCCATGTCTTTGTCTTTAGTTGCAAAGCGGTTGTTGACTTGGCTTACGACAAGTTGAGAGTCGCTCCGAATTGTCGACTCTTAATCTGCATTTCTCTAGCCAGTTTGAGACCTACTAGAAGTGCCTCATACTCAGCTACGTTGTTGGAGGTTTTAATGACGAACCTCACCCCACAATTCAGTTTATGCCCTCTGGGCTCTCCAGCAACACTCTGGCTCCTGAGCCACTTTCTTCGACGGACCCGTCTACAAATAGCTTCCAGGTTGGTAGGTCCACTGTCTCCATCGTAATGTTGATATTCGCTGCCTCTGTAAACTCGACAACAAAATTCGCCACTGCATGTCCTTTCATCGAAGTTCTAAGCTGGTATACAATGTCAGATTCGCTTAACTCCACAGCCCATTTCATTATCCTTCTAGATGTGTCTGGTTTTTGGAGCACCTATTTGAGAGAGAGGATCGTGAGAACTCGTATGATGTGAGCTTGAAAATAGGGCCTCAACTTTCTAGAGGCAATCATGAAGGACAAGGTAAGTTTTTCCATATCAGTGTAGCATGTCTCCGCCGGTAGGAGGGCCTTGCTAACATAGTAAACATGCAGCTGTGTATTACCCTCTTCTCATACCAGTACCGAGCTTAGTGCCTCGACACTCACAGCCAAATACAGTAGCAAAGTTTCTTCTTCCTTAGGCTTCGAAAGGAGGGGGGCCTGTCCCGGGTGCCTTTCAGCCCTTGGAATGCCTCTTCACATTCCTCGCTCCATTGGAATCTTTTCCCTCCTTTTGAAGCCTTAAAAAAGGGAGGCACCTATAAGTAGCCTTGGAGATGAACCGATTTAGTGTTGCGAGGGGCCCAGTCAAGCGTTGTACTTCCTTTGGCTAGCTAGGAGACTTCATGTTCAGGAGGGCTTTAATCTTTTCGGGGTTCGCCTCAATACCTCTCTGGTTGACCATGTAGCCCAAGAATTTTCCAGAAGCAATGCCAAAAGTGCACTTCAAGGGGTTCAACTTCATATGATATTTCCTTATAATATCAAAGGTGGCCTGTAAATGTTCAACATGGTCTGTCGACTTGAGGCTCTTCACTAGCATGTCATCAACATACACCTCTATTGTTTTACCCAACATGTTAGAGAACATCTTGTTGACCTACCGTTGGTAAGTCGCACCAACATTCTTAGACCAAACGGCACGTGCCTTACAGGTGCGTCTCACTAGTAAGCTTAAAATAATTGAGTTAAATGTTTCATTGACCAACGAACTTTGCCTAATGTCACAGCTTACTCATCCAACTTTACAACAATTTCCATTGACCACTCAACTTTAGCTTCGTGCACTCCATAAGTCACACGACGAATTTCGTTTTCTATTTGCCTAGGTGAATAGTGAAAATAATATGCGGCAGTTAACTCTGTCAATGAAACGCCAACGTTGGAATTCCTTGTGTTCTTGTTGCAGATTCAATTCATTTGAGGATTAGGGTTAGGGGAGTACTTTTAGGGAAATGTACGTCATTTTTCCTTTTTACAAAGGGAAATTATATTTGTACCGAAAATGGTGTATCGAAAATGTTACACATTCTCACATGCTCACAGGACCCGCGTGACTAAAAAACTCACAAATGTGTGGTCCCCACATCCTATTGTGAGTGTAGGTAAAAAATTATGTAAAAAAGAGGGTGTGCACGTAATATTGTCCTTTAACAAAATGATGCGTGAGATTTTTGGGGTAATTGTTGACGGGTGATAAGTTGACATGAAATTTAACAATTTAGCTGGCCACGTCAATTTTTCGCCATTTACGTAAGCATTTTCACTAATGGATTTCATTCAGTGAGCACTTGAGTGGGACGGAACAATTTTAGTGGCTAAATGAAGTTCGATGAATAAGTCAAAGTATGACGTAAAGTTGAGTGCCATTGAAACATGTCACTCAAAATAATTTATCTAGAATTAGTTAGGTTATACAGCGCCAAACTTATAGCGAGCATAGAAGCCCAAAATAGAGACGCCTATCGGGAGAGACCTTTGGCCTTCGCCCCTTAATTATCCCTGATTCACTCTGTTTGACAGGAAAAAGAAAAAAAAAAAAAAAGGCTCTTTTTAGTCTGAAAAATAAATATATATTAGAGAACAAATCCCTNAAAAAAAAAAAAAAAGGCTCTTTTTAGTCTGAAAAATAAATATATATTAGAGAACAAATCCCTGTAAACAACACTTGTATAATAAATCTAAATAAGCAAAGAAAATGTTTAAGAAGGTACTGGAGGCAAAGTCACAACAGAGACTATCAGGGGCGGACCGTAAGAAGCTGAAACGTACAGTCAAAGAGCGTTTTCGCCATATTTCTGATGCTGATATTGATATTTTATTGCCCCCAAAGGTATATCTTTTTAATCTATAACAGTTTTTTTTTTTTTTTTATCAACTGAAGATTACCACGGGCCCAACGTAAGTAATTCATTCATTTTACAAGATGTCATGTTTCAATTACACACACACATATGTATATATCCAGCATCATTGTACCATAAGAGAACCTGAGAAGCTTATCATTATGATATTTGGTTCAGTTGAATGAAAAAAATCAACTATACACACATAGATAGTGAAGAAGTCATTTGTACTAGTTTTACTTGAAAACTGAATTCGTATATTAGAGGAGAAATCGAGATTTAGATTAGTTACCTCAAAACAGTTTGCCAAAGACTATGTTCCAAATCCTGATTTTCATGAAATCTGATGGAAACATACAAATCATGAAAATCAGGATCTGGAACATAGTCTTTGGCAAACTGTTTAGGGGTAACTAATCTAAATCTTGATTTCTCCTCTAATATACGAATTCAGTTTTCAAGAGAAACTAGTACAAATGACTTCTTCACTATATGTGTGTGTATTGCTGATTATTTTTATTCAAATGAACCAAATATCATAATGATAAGCTTCTCAGGTTCTCTTCTGGTACAATGATGCTGAATTTCTGGTGGTGGTGGTGGTGTTAGATGTTGATGGCAAACGATGGTATGTGGCGGGTGGTAGTTTGAGTTATCATTATTATGAAGGATTAACTCTATAATTTTTCTTTCTTGGTTTTGATTTTGTGATATTAGTGTTTGCTTTGCAAAATCAGCTTATATACTGTTTAGTGTCCATCGTTGTTTGTCTCATTATCCCCCTCCTTGATTGGATGGTCAACAGGAACTTCTTTTAATTGTTTTCAAGTCTGCACTGATATTGCTGTGAGTCCTAAAATATCTTGAATTTTTATGGCGAATCAATTGTAGTTGAGAAGTAACACCAGATATAAACTTCCATGCCATCCTCTTCCCAGCGAAGTTTCATACTTGGCACGTTGCGCGTTTAAAATTATTATCTTATTAACGCATTTTGTTAAGTATTAGAATAAAGTACAAGAAATTACAAATCACACTCTGTATTCGAGAACAGTAAAGTATCAAGTACATTTCCTCGTTTAATCTTGGTGTCTATTTTCAATTAGGAAGTTTGGAACATAATTTATATGCCATAGATAAATTTATTTATTTATTTATTTGTAATGGATAATGCAACCTGTCTTAACCAATTAATACAATATACTGATATTCAAAAAAATGTAATTATGAGAGAATTGCATACAAACATGATCGTATAAGTTGCAATACAATTCTCTGGGTAGGAGGAGCTTCTATCCTTAAGTAGTTGCAAGCTTAAATGCTTATTGAGGAAAATCATCAGCACCGTGCTATAACTTGCTGCATTATTCTATAACAGAAAATCTGAAAGACTTTTTGGTGAAAAGGACTAGAATATTTGCTTTCTCAATTATTCTATGTAGAGAACATCCGATTGTATTGTCCGTTAATGAAAACACAAATCTAATAACTTCATGCTTAGAAAGAGGAATTCATGAAATTCTAGATCCAGAGATGAATTTGGTTAATTTGTTATCGAAGCTGTTGCAAAACATAACTATAAGCATCCAAAGATGAATTCATTTTAAGAAAATATGCTATTTCATTATTTGTTACCGCATAAGGAAAGCAGTGCGTAAATTGTAATTCATGGTTTAGTTTTAGTTTCTTGACGATGATTATAGTTGTGCAGATTTTTGATAACTTTTGATGTATATGGATGCCACCCTTCCTCTTTGACGCCCTTCCTTGAAATTTCTGTAGTTCGTGAATGCCTTAAATTTGAGAATGAAAGTAGAAAAGAAGTACATGACATATCTTTGAATGTATTGCACTTAAGCAGAATAATTCAAACAGTTGAGTTTCACTAACGTAGCTCTCGATGAATTTTTGACTGTATAGCGTAGGAGCAGTATAATTAAAATCATTGGTTCCATCTAACATAGGTATAGTCTTCTACATGATTTTTTGTGAAGCCTAATTTCTGACTTCACATATTTTTTTATCCCTTGTGTAAGCCAAAATGCCTTCGCACGCAAGTGCGCCAGTCTGATTGATATTCTTCACGATTTAATGAACGTTAATTAGAGAACAATCTGAATGTATTTTGTTGATATGTTTATTTATAGCCAACCCTTTATTTTGTATCCTCTGGTTGTCGACGTCATGAGTTAAGATTTTGAAGGAAAGAGGGACGATATATGTCATTGAGTTAGTTTATCTGATTATCATCTTATTTTAATACTTGACTTGTCAAACTTTGTTGACGTGGTTGATAACTTTCTAGGTAGATGTAACTGTTTCAAAGTATCCAAACCGAGTTTTTGTATATGGGTTGGAAGGTGATTGTCCCCTCATTTTTGATAGCGATGGGCGAGGCATGGAAATATTCCCTACAGGTATAATCTAGCATTATATAGTTATATTCTTGTTATACGTAGTTGCCCTTGCCTCCAAGGTGTTACTTTCACATGAATCACTTACAGTTCATGTAAGTATTTTTATTCTGTGTATATATGTCAATTAAGAGAAATATGGATTAATTCAATTGACAGATAGTCCAACTGTCCAAGATAGAGCTGAATGCTGCAATACGATTCACCCTAATAACCACTTGTAGTTGGGATAACTATGTATTTCTTGTTGGGTGAAATTCTATTTTCGAATGGAAACAATGAAGATTAACTTTAATGGAGTCAAGTCTTTGTTATATACTATAATCTGTATCCTTGTTTGATGTGACTATATTGGAGGTTGAAAGGGAAATAAATATTTTTGATGGAGTTAGTTACGATCAAAATGTTACCTTCTTGATTGTAAGTGGTGTATTTTACCATTGATGCTACTGACACACATTATTAAATAAAAACTTTGATTTAGAGCATCAAAATATTTGAATATCATTAAACAGTTTTTGAATTTAAGAAGGATAAGAGGATGCTTATGCTCTGCGGAAAAATTAACTAGCTCCCCTATCACAGAGTTAGTTAATTTTTTCTAAAGTGTAATTGAAATCATAGAAAGCTACCCTTGATGTTCCATGTTTAATTGCAGACCATAATTTTATCTGCATTTGCAAATTGTAGCAATCTACATTTTAGGAAGATTGGTATTTTTTTCTTTCTGTTACATCTTTAGGAAGATGCAATTACCCTCATTCAACAAAGCATTCTTGACAACTGTAATAGCCAAGTTTGTGCTTAACTAGTTGCTTTACATTATAATTATCCATATCTATGGTAAGATAATTGATTTCATGGAGCTTTACCATGGGTATTGTATCCAGTTATTTTAATTCCTTTTTCGGTTTTCTTATATTTGGCAGTTTATGCTTTGTGGAAGGTTCAAGATCTCTTGCCTGCTTTTGTGCTTAAAGGGGGTGAGGTTTCTCGGTTTGTGCTTGGAGGCGCTGATTTGATGTTCCCTGGCATCCAGATACCAGCAGAGGGTCTTCCATCATTTTCAGCTGGCGAGCCATGGGCGGTAAAAGTGCCTGGGAATCCAGCTCCAATAGCAGTAAGTCTGTTCAAAATATTATTGTTGCTGCATTAAGTCTACTGTAACTGTTCAAATCTGGTGAGACGCCCTAAACAATTACATGATGGGACTTATCATTACTCAGGTAGGCACAACCACCATGAGTAGCACAGAAGCATTGAAAGCTGGTTTTCGTGGAAAGGCGTTAAAAATAAATCATTACTACCGTGATTCACTTTGGTGAGAGCATTGGGGGACTTTGCCACAGCAATTTGATTTATCATTAGATTGAAATGTATGACATCGGTTGTGTCTGTCTTACTCTTAATTCATTTATTTTCTCAGGGAATCAGCTGAAAATTGTTATGTTCCAAATGCTGGTTTTTTAGAAGATGTTGTGTTTGAGGATCCGGCTTTAATTTCTACTTCCCAGGCTTCTGATTCACGTGAGGACGATGCATTGGTTGGTCAAGGAAATGCTAGCAACAATGAAGAAATCGAAGATGCTCCTAATGTCAAAAACATTCCCTCTATTCTTGATCCCACTTCTACAGAAGAAACTGTTGTGATAACTGACATTACTGAACAAAGAGCAACAGCCATGGGTGATATGCAGGTTGTGGAAAATGCTTTAGAAGCTGAATTAAATGTGGACAATCAGCATTCATTATCTGTTGAGGATGTAGATGCAATTCTGGAAGGGTGCCTTTTGCAAGCCTTGCATACAACGGTCTTGGATAAAGATCTTCCCATGCCTGGAAGCACACTATGGTAACCGAACAATGAACCCTTCTACTTATATTTGTAATTAACCAACTTTATGTCGCATTATTATATGAATGTCTGAGTTGGATGGTAGAATGAAATGCATGCGAATTATAGTTTGAGAGTTAACCACATACAGATTAGTTTTGAAAACATGATCCTTGTTTGTTTCTCTTTTCTTGTAGTCATGACTCCCATTTTTAGTGGAAAGTGAATGATGACGAGCAAAAAAAGTGTGCAAGCATCTGTTATTAACACCTTTTACGGGGTGTTTACTAACACGAAGTAAAGATGAGGACACTGGAATTTCTGGGAAGAGGAAAGATATTGACTGTGTGAATCCTTTAACCCTATTGTCATTATATAGTGCACAATGATATGAACAATTATAAATACATCTAATTTCATTGTGTGAGAATGCCTTAATAAGTTGAGGTTTAACCTCCATTAGTCTTTTTAACTTGCAACTGTGCACTTGGCGTCCTAATCAGTTTGAACAAGCTATTCCCTATATTAATTTCAAAGGATAATATGCTGATTGACGGTATGAGCTAGAAGATTTCTGTTATTCTTTTGGAAGTTTTTGGTTCAGATAGAAAATAAATAAATAAACCATCAAATGCTAATTTGTGTAGCAATCTACCAAGGAATTGACTGATATTGATAAAGAATTACATAGAAAAGAAATGAGATTTGCATATGGTTTTTATTGATTTAGAAAACCATGGTAAGTGCCCAAGCCCCCTATTTCCCTTCTTGGATCAGATTGATACAACGAGCATTTTTTGATAAGGTTAAAGAGTTATAAGTGAATAAGTAAGTTTTAAAATATGTAATTTGTTTTATATGTAAGTTTTTTAAAATATATATATATATATATATATATATATATATATATATATATGAGTGAAAAGGTTAATTGACTTTTACCATTTTTAAGCGTAGCCAGACATTCTCTTATTACAGTCAGGTGGATTGGTGCTATTACAACTATCTGTTACAAATTTTGAGTTACTTGTTTTATGATGGATGATCATTCCCCACTCTTACATTTTTTGTATGGTATAGGTCAGGTCATGTGCTACCTTGCAGGCCTTCGGGCATTACACTGGATATAAAAAAGTCATCTTACAAGAAATTGTCAAAGTGGCTACAATCTAAATCCTCTTCTGGACTGGTGTGTCTTCTCATGCTTCTCTTGTTACCATTTTTTGCCAGATCTAGTTGTGTTTCTAGTACCACACTATGGATTCATGTTCATGATGCTCAGAGTACACATCTGCTGGTGCTTTCCAGTGCACGTGTAAAATTTGCATTCCCTCCACAAAGGTCCATTGGTTCACCAAAACCATGGTCTAATACTTCATGAAGCTTGTTCACAAAGGACCCGTGACTCACAATGGTCGCCACATTTTTTTGCTAAGGAGATCATATATTTATATTGGAAGTGTGTTGTTTGATTTGTCCTCTTGGTGTGTTGCATTCTATCTAGTCATTGTTTTGGGTTTTTATACTGTCGTTAGAGCATCTTCATGAGTATATATTGCTGCATATTTTTTCATGAAGTGCATTCTTGTGCTGAACTCGTGTGATGTGAGAAGTGGGATGATATTATAGCATTCAACAAGTTCTTTTAATACAGTGATGATGATGCGATGTGCGTGTTGTATGAATCTAGTTTTGGTTACTCTATATTGAATCTTGTACATTTTACTGCATGGGCAGATTTCAGTCAAAGAAGATAAGCATAAAAAAGAGGTGACACTATTTTCAGTTAACCGCAATCACCAGGACTACACATCTTTCAAACCAGAGAAAAGGAAAGTTCAGCAGTCCGTGAATGATGTTGTCAGTGAAAGACAGTCAAATAAAATACTTGATGTTGCGGAGGTTTATAAGCCAAGTGTGCATGTCAACCCTGTTTTCGCTTCTGTAGGAGCAGACACTGGAAAATTGTATTCTGCTTCAGAAGCCTCTCAGGTTGTCTTTGGATATGTTGAAAAAGAAAACCTCGTGAAACCATCAAACAAGTCCATTGTGGTTTTAGATGCAATGCTATGTGATGCTTTATTTAAGGGAGCTATCAAAAAGGGTTCGATGTACCCAACCGAAATTCATAAGAAGGATTTAGGACACACTTTCATCAATCGAATGCAATCCCATCACAGAGTGACCAGAGGAAGTGATTCGGTTGTTCGCAAAGGTGCCCTGAAACCCATTCAAATAATGACCGAACGAAGGCAAGGCAACAAAAAAGTGACTAAACTTTCAGGTGTGGAATCATTTTTGATAGATGCGGAGACATTGGCTTCAGAACTGCAGAAGAAGTTTGCTTGTAGTACTACAGTAGCTGAACTTCCTGGTATGCCTTAATATTCATTCTCTCACTTAAATATTCATGTTTAATCTCTCTCCCTCTCTCCCACTTTCTGTTCTCTCACTCTGTATATAGAAACTTATTTCCTTTGTTCTCTTCTGCTTCTCATTTTTGGTAATTCTTTTGGCCTCTGATAAATTTTTTTTTCTGTCAATATGACTGACACCACATATTTGAATTTGAAGACACTTCATCTTACAGATTGATTTCTGGTACCAGAAGAGCTTGTTATAGTTGTCATGAATTTTTCTAGACCACGGGCTGATTATTTGGATTTTCATCACCTATTATGATGACATTCTTGAAAAATTCTTTGTTTATGTGTGAAGTTGCACTTAAGTTTACTCTTTGATTTTAAAAAAATCAGGTGCTAGTTTATTTGGTTTTGCATATTGAGTCATGGGAGAACACTGAATTTTTCAAGAGTAGTGTTTCAAAGGACATGATTGGATATACTACCAATTAATTTCTGCAATTTGATCTCTTCATATATTTAGTTCAAAATCTTGGTTCAATATGAGAGGGTTGAAATTAAATGTTGCTCCATCACGTACTTTTGTTCTTTATCTTTATAAGCTGGAAATATGTTATGTCTTTGCTATTTTTACATAATTTTTAGGTAAGAAAGGGCTTGAAGTCCTGGTTCAAGGTGGTGTCATTGACGATCTTGCGAGACATCTGGTTGAACAATATGGGATCCAGAAGAGATACATTGAAGTTCTTGACAAAACCAAAAAATAAGAATGAAGGTTAATATTTTCTTTTTATCTCGTCTTTCTCCCCTTGCTGATATGGTTAGCTCTTGGGTGGATAATTCTTTGCTCTGAACAGATAAATACTATTCACAGAATTCATTGGCTTTTAATTTGCTATGATTGTGAGAATTCAACGCCTGCTCATGCTTGATGAGAACGAGATTTCTATTCATATTAGCATCTATAGCTACTCTTGTTAGATTAAATTTTTTCCTCTCCAAAGCTACTCAAATGATATTAAAATTTATCAGATTAAGGAAAGAGCAATAGGAAAAGAACAGGTGAAGATTTTTAAAACGACTAATTTAGAAGTGGTATTGGTAAAAGTCCAAATGCCTATTGCATGTTTCAATTACTGTGGAATTTGAGGAATTCGGTCAACATATTATGCAGTTAGTTTCACCTTAAGCATGATGACTGATTTTGAATGCTGTGGTTCACCTGTTTCTTCGTCAGGGGTATTTTGGAGTTAATTGTGCATGTTATCAACAAACTCTAGTTTCTCAACTTTTGTTTGAGCACTATTTAAGAGTGGTATGCTCGACTTGATGTGTTTACTCACCAATTGGTGGTGTGCAAAGCAAGTTTACTCACCAGTGCAAGAGATGCCGACATTGAATCCTACTCGATCCTAGGATGACAAAAAAATCCATTCAACCCGATACCTGGGCGGGGATTACCCGCCGAACCGGGTGAAGAGCCAAGAAATTCGTGCGGTGCGAGCGCAATTTAATTGATGCCGAACTTTGAGTTTCTATCATGAATTTAGTGATGTTAAAAATATAAAACGATATTACGATAATACTAAAAATGGCATAGTAGAACAAGTTTACATGGTAATAATGTAAATTTATAATTTTTGGAGGATTACGTCGTTGGCGATCATGAAGTGCAAGACGTACAAACATATCATCCATCTCATGTTTTCTACCATTCTATAACACTTAAATTTCATGGTGCAGCTAGAAACTTTTCTCATGACTAGTGAACAAAACGTGCGTTGCACGTTAGTTGATAATGTCGACAAGATAAAGAGATGTTATTTTGGAATTGATATGTTTTTTTTTTAAGTTTATGCCTGATAAACAATAAACATTTAT
>CAIGRS010285672.1:0-13917 GCA_903798395.1 Fraxinus floribunda
GGGGAAGACAGCCGAGTTCTTAGGGGCCGGTGTAGGTATGATCGCGGCGGCTGCTACAGGAAGGAAAACCCTTGATTTTTCAAATTTTCACTTTAACACAATGCCTCTCAAACAGGACGATTTCTCAAACCACAACAGCAAAATGAACACTATACCACAAACGCTCATCCCATAAACAAATTTTCAAGATTTGTTGAAAGAAAACCAGATCTAGAAACGAGGAGTTTTTGAGAAAGGAAGGCAAAAATCAGATATGAATGTTCTGGAACCACTAAAGCAAAAAGGAAGACCTATTTTTTTAGACCACATTCACTTTCAACTCAGCTCACTCGGCTTGATGGCTCAGCTAGGTGGCCAAAAGGCTTATGAACAATGCCGGAAAAACTCTCTTTTAATAATGTAGGATAGGATGTAGGATGTAGGATATGATAGGATAGGATATGATATATGATTAATCTATCACACCAATGCGTAGTTAGCCCCTGTTCGAGCTACATTTTTTTTTTTCATTTTCGTTATTCTACTTATTTTCAACCACACATTCTTTAATAAAATAATATTTTTCATCACATGAATAACTTTTTTTTTTCAACCACATATTTTCCATTATATCAAACAAAAAAAAAATGCACTCTTGGAGAAAAAATATGCACCAAACAAGGACTTATTTGCTTGAACTCCAATTTCAGGGAAAAAAAATTACACGCTTTAAGAAGAAAAAAGTTGCATAGAGAATTGCTTTATGAGAAAAATGTATTACGTGGGTACAAACAAGCTAATACGCACTGCAAGATATTTTTGGGCAGATTTTCATTTTCTTCTAGATAAGTTTGAAAAAAATCTATGCAATTTCAAGATAATATTTCAAAACTAGCATAAATTAATGTTTTTGTGAGATTCGTTCATTCTAATCGGCCAAGAAAAAGTATTTTTTATTTGAGAATTATAAGATTGTAATAGTTATCCATATATAACTAGATCGTCACAATAATATATTTTTCTTGCCTAATAGTGTTTAGCCTCTGATTGAGCTACATTATTTTTTTATTATCATTTTTCTATTCATTTTTAACCACACGAATCTCAATAAAATAATATTTTTCATCACATCAACAATATTTCCTTTTTTTTTAACTCATATTCCTCATCGAGTCAAATAAAAGAAATGCATTCATGTGAAAATAATGTGATCCAAACATGGACTTAGAGTAAACTGACGTTGAGATGTGAAATAAGAATTGTACATTATGTCAGTGCTCTGCAAAATATTGTAATAGGAGGGCCCTTGAGGTAGCGTGACCATCACATGGGCCGACAAGTTTACTGAGTAAGCAAACACCTGCGATATGGATGATTTGCAACTATATATATATATATGACAAATACTTTATACTAAGCGAACTAATGTTCTCAACTTAGAGTCTGGTTGAGCCTCATTTTTTGATGAAAATACATTTTGGAATAATAATTTTATAGAAAATATATGATTAAAAATAAGGAGATTTTTTAAATTTACGTGTAATATTATTTTATTAAAGAATGTGTGGTTGAAAATAAAAGAGAGAAAAATATATTTTAAAAATAATAGAACCAAACAAGGTTTAATATTTCATTTAGAGGGTGTTTGGTAGAGATTAAAATTGAAAATATAGTCGTTATTGTTGACTTTTATTAGACGCGTGGGACCCAATAACGACCATATTTTTAATTTTAATTAGATTTTAAGCCATACCAAACAGGCTTTTAATACCATCAAATACTAAAATTTTATGTTACACCCCAAGATTATATTTTAAATAGTATTTTGATGGAAAATATGTGGTTAAAAATAAAAAAAGATTTTAAACAAATAGTGTTTTGATGGAAAATATGTGGTTAAAAATAAGATTTTTTTTTAAAATTTACGAGTATTATTATTTTATTAAAAAATGTGTGATTAAAAATAAAAAAAAAGAAAAATATATTTTAAAAATAATGAAACCGTTTAATATTTACTTTAATAGCATCAAGTACTAAACTTTTCTATTTGCCCCGAAGAATACGTTTTGATGGAAAATACGTGCATAAAAATAACGAATTATTTTTGAATTTGTGTGTAATATTATTTTATTGTATAACGTGTAATTGAAAATATGATATAGAAAAATATATTTTAGTACGATGAATATCAAACACGCAAATCTATGATTTCAACATAATCATGCCAAAACACTGTTGATGGCCCCTTCGTCACATGTACTAACAGGCGCTCTGTCATTTTTTCTCTCTAAATTATAAGTTAGTTTCGGGCTCAGGATTTTTCGTTTAACTAATTTTGTGAAATTGAAGAAAAATTCCAAATCCCTCAAGCTGCTGCTTTTAGTTTTCTATTTTTGGGAAATAAAGCTTTGATTTTTCAGTTGATAAGGAACGAGGTTTGAATCTGCACTTGACCCTGAATTCTGCAGTTTTTCTGCTTATTGCCTTTTTTTTTTTTTTTTGGTGTTTTGAGCAAGTAAGTCGACTTTGATTTTAAATAATGTGTGTTTTTGGGGAATATATGTGTTTATATTGAAAAAAAGAAGAAGCAATTGTATTGGTAATTGAGTTGTTTGTCGGGCGTCCAAAATTGAGATCTAGCTCGGACTTCACAGTACGTATTTTTCTCGAATTCGTCAGGTAAATTTACATATATTTTTTTTTTTTACTTTTTAACATTTATGTACTTTTTTTACGTATTTATGCTTACACGTATGTTTGTTTATTCCTGAAGCAACTATTTGTAAAGCTAATTTTTGTGATCTGGACACTACATGTTATGTGTTCTTTCACATTTAATAGATATGCGTGTCCCAAAAAGAAATGAAAATTGTATACGTATGCTTGCTGTTAACTGTAAGAAAGTTGAGCTTTTCTTAAATTGATTGACTTAATAATTGTAAATTTGTGTTTTTCCTTGTATGGCACTGACAATTTGCTGTGTGAGAGCTAATTTCTGTTTATTGGATGAGGTTCAGAGATCAGATTTCAAAACACTGAAGTGAGATCTGCCGGAATTTAGTACTAACTGGAATTTGAGTCTCTGAACAAATGGGGTTTGACTTGGGAACTATGCTACAAAAGATTGACATCTTATCGAACACTGACAACTCTTCAGTGGTTGCCATTAACTTATTTGTTGCACTCATTTGTGCATGTATCGTAATCGGTCACCTCTTGGAGGGAAATCGCTGGATGAATGAATCCATCACGCCCCTTATACTTGTAAGTATATATGAGTGCATATGGTGAGTTAAGTGTTTACATTATTCGTGCGTGTTTCTGTGTATTTATGTAATTGATTGTGATTTAAATGACAGGGTGTATGCACTGGAGTAGTGATTCTACTAATAAGTGGAGGAAAAAAGTCACGTCTTTTGATCTTCAGCGAAGATCTTTTCTTCATTTATCTTCTTCCACCAATCATTTTTAATGCAGGGTATGTCAGGGTTTTCAAAATACAGTGTTAGTATTTTGTTTTTATAATTTTACTTTTACTTTAGATATTACGTTCAAGTTCATTTGCACTGCAAGATATACAAGAATTTATTCTTAGATGCGGCCAAGTACTTGATTTCACTTCTTTTATTCTCAAAATTCAGTTTTGCTGCAAATTGTGCATAGTGTGATTTTCAGTAGAAATTGTGAGTTAGCTTAAGAGGTGAAAATTTCAACTCCAGTATGGAAAATGACTAGTTATTGTAATGTAGGAACCATAAAACTATGAAGAAAAGACATTCAGAAAAAAAAAAAAAAAATAGTGAAGGAAAGTTAAATTCTTTTTAGGCCTCACTAACGAAGTGTACCTATCTGCTAAACACTCTTCTTGCATGCTTACTCAATTTAACAAATAGAAGAGCATTTAACTTTTGGACGGTGCTACGTATACCAAATGTTTTACATCGCCCCCCCAATAGGGGGCCGCCACGTGTTGCCTATGTAAAACTTTATGTAATTTATTTGGTACATATAGATTAATCCTTAACTTTTTAAGGGGTTTGCGTTAACAATAGCCCACAAGGTTAACTATTCTATTCTTTCTAATCTTTCTTCTTTTTGTTGAATTTAAGAAATTATGAAGTAAATATAAGACAAATAAAGGAATTTTGAAGAGATTGACACTCAAATTATGATTTGCACTGTTGTCCCTCAGCAAATGTTGTTACTTAGAGAGCATTTACTATGTTTTTATAGGATGAGTACGAGTATTCCTATTTTGTTACCCTTTAGTTACTTCAAACAGTAATGCAAACCTTCGTGAGCCGCCCCCCCCACCCCCACGTGCAGACCTTCTGAATAGAGCGTATGTTAATTTAATGATATAGAATGACTACTGCCTATGTTAGTAAATTGTAATGGTTTGCACAGGTTATATTCAGTACTAATCTCTTGACTTACACTCTTCATCAGGTTCCAGGTCAAAAAGAAACAATTCTTTCGCAATTTCTCAACTATAATGCTGTTTGGAGCAGTTGGTACTTTGATATCGTTCGTCGTTATATCGTTGGGTATGCATATTTTACCTATTCTTGTATATCTAGTTCTAAACAAAATCTGTTATATCTAATAAGGAAGCATTAATGCCTCTCTCTCTTTCAGATCTTTATGGAAAGAACCAAACAGATTCAACAATAATTGAAAAAAAAAGTCTTCTTAGCCAGCTGATGCAAACCTTTTAATGAGTATTGATTCTAAATTTTCTAATTTGTCCCGTTTAAGAAGTTATCTAATTTATTACTGGGAACCACCTCATCTATAAGCTTAAAACCCTTAAAAAGGAGCGCCATGTATATATTTAAATATAATCATCAACATGCTTCCTTACTTGCAGTTAGACTCATTTTTCATCAAAGACATGTTACGTGCAACAGTTTCACAAATGGGTGCACGCAAGATGTATCTTTTGTATCTCTACCATATTAACCTACAAACCTATATTCTCTACCTATGGGCTTTGATATGCTATGCTATGATTTTACATGTCATCAAACCTTTTAAGAAAAACTGTGCTCAATCATAGAGGAAAACAGCGCGTAGGAAAAGCTTACTGTTGCTTCAATGTACATCTCAGCATTTTAGTTGCAATTGAACTCTAGTTCCTCTTGTAGACCCTAAGAGCCTGTTTGGTAGAGATTAAAATCGGATTAAAATTGAAAAACTAGCCGTTATTGTTATTGTTGACTTTTATTAGACAGGTGAGACCCAATAACGGCCATATTTTCAATTTTAATTGGATTTTAATTGTTACCAAACATGCTGCTAATCCCAACCTTTAAATTCTTTGGCAATTGGCATCTCCATTCTTGATTTTAGCAGCTCTAATAGAAAATAATTAGAAAGAAACTGAATCGCTGAAATTTAAATTGGAAGAACCCAAATTTCACCTTCACCGCAGCACCACCAATGCCCATTCACACTGCCTCCATGACCGTCATAATAATCGCAGGATCCCCAAAGAAGATCCAATATATCCTTTTAGGACTTGAGAGCCAAGAATGACGGCATCTCTTAATCAGTAAGTGACTTCTGGAAAAGAAAAAATGACATTCCTATATTCTAGTTTGGAAAAATTCGAAGCCATCGTTGGAATTCATAAATCAAATTTGTCAAGTGTTACTTATATCTTTTAGTAATTTGGAGTCTGCAATCTTTCGTGGTAGTGATTTTGCTTAATTTGTAATTTAACAATAGCTGAACCTTTTATGCAAGTTAAACTCTGTCTCTGTTAATGCAATATTCTTTTTCCTGACCATCCATATGTTTATATGTTGAGCAAATTCATCCATATTCTCCCCTTCTGGTTTCCTTGCTATCGAGTTTAGAACAAAAACAGACTCAGGAAGCTCAGATATGTGCTGTAATTAGCTTACTATTCTTGGCAATATTTGAATTATATTTGATTCTGTTTGTTAAAATTAGGTGTTACCTGAATTCCTTGTTGAAGTAATTGAAGAATTCTAATTGAAATGCACGTCAAGAGGAATTCAGTTGGGAATGCTATTGGGGTCTTATTCAAGTTGAAATTCTATTTGAAAGTCCTATTGGGAGTTAGAATTTGTATTGGACTTGAAGATGTTGAAATTATAGATCGAAAAAAAAAGTCGTCGCATTTTCACTAGCCTACCACTAACTGGCCGCTCGAGCAACTCCTGCAGATTTTCTCCCGAGACTGGGTCGCTCGCCTTTCGCCCGCCTAGTGCTCGAGCGATGGACTTGTCGCTAGCCCGTCGCTCGAGCAACAGTCTTATTCGGCACAAGCCGTTTTCATTTTTAACACATTTTTGGCATTTTACTTCAACTACACTCATCTATTAAGGTTTAGCGTCGCCCGACATAGTTGCATATATATATATATATATATATTTGGATCTTCTTTACAATTTAGAAGTGAGGTTTTGAGAGTTTATGATAGTTTAGCCTTGGTGATTACTATAATTTCAGATCAATTGTATATTTCTCCGTTATTGTTCATGAGACAATAAAATCTCCTAATTTCTCTTCCATATTTTCTTGTATTCTTTTGCTTGTGATTAAATACTTCATTATTGTGCTATATAACTTCAACATCTCAATCAGTGGTTGGTATCAAGTAATATCGAGCAATACGTGATCTTTGAATTCCCAACAATTAGTATCAGAAATTCTGGCATAATTAACACAACAAGTGGTATCTGAGCGATTCTGGTATCTTGTTTATTTTACAACAAGTGGTATCAGAGCCTAGGTTTTGCAGTTCCGCAAGAGCGCATGATTTGATTTGTTCGAGATTTTTATTCATGATGGCTTCCATGAAGTATGATATTTTACTTTTGGATCGGAGAACTAGATTTTCACTATGGTAGGTTAAGATAATGCAGTACTCGTACAACAAGATTTGGACGATGTTTTGCTGGAAATGATAAGATGTCCGCAAATTTGACCTCAGAGGAGAAAGTACGGAAGGATAGGAAGGTAGTTTTTCACATTCGTTTTCATCTATCGAATACCATTCTTCAGGATGTTTTGAAGGCAACTATTTTATGGTTGAAGTTGGAGCAATTGTACATGACTAAAACTCTGACAAGCAAGTTACATCTCAAGTAACGTTTATACTCTCATAGAATGACAGAAGGATGATCATTGGAAGATCACATGGTTGTATTTAAGGAGCTAGTCACTGATTTGGAACTCTGGAAGTAAAGTATGAGAAAAAAGTTTTGACCTTAATCCTATTGTGTTCGTTGTCCGTTTCGTTTTCTTTATTTAGAGACATGATCTTGTATAGTCATGATACTCTATTCCCGCTTCGTTTTCTTCATTTAGAAACATGATCTTGTATAATCGTGATACTCCTATTATAGAGGAGGTGTATGATACTTTGTTTTCAAAAGAGAAGATAAAGCATCTGGTTTCTGAGCTTAGAGACAGAGAAGGCCTGGTTGCTCATTGTGGTTCTGGAAGAGGAAGATCGAAGTTTAAGTTCAGTAATTAGATTTGTAGCTACTGCAAGAAGAAGGGGCACATCTGAAGGATTGCTACAAATTAAAAAATAAAGAAAGGTTGGCTGCAAGTCGATATGAGAAGCAATCACAGACTCTAGGTGAAGCAGACCTGGCAGTAAACATTGTAAGTGGGGGAGATCTCTTGGCTATTTCTGACATTTAATCTAAACCAGATGAGGATTGGATTTTGGATTCATCGTGTGTGTTTCATGTGTCCCAATATGGATTTATTTACTACATATGAAATTATTTCCAAAGGTGTCGTTATTATGAGAAACAACACACATTGTCGGTTGTTAGAATTGGTACAGTTATATTGAAGCTATTAGATGAGTCAATTAGAACCTTGGCCATGTTCGACATGTTCCAGATTTGAAGAAGAATCTCATCTCGTTGTCTATCTTTGATTCAAATGGTTATGAGTTCATTGGTAGATGTGGAGTTTTGAATGTTTGTAAGAGTGCCCAAGTTGTATTGAAGTGAAAAAAAAAATCTCATTATACATCTTGTAGGATCGTGCAGGATCTATAAGAGTCAATCAGCACAGGTTCAGTACTGTGGTTGACATTAAGTTTGGTAAATACCTTTTCGAGCTCGTAAAGGATCGGATTTGAAGAATATAGTTCAGTGGAGTTCAGGAGATATGGATAATGCAGATTTGCCATCATCACCTCAGTGCCATTATATTCTATTGCTAGGGACAGACCTAGTGGAAAAGGGCATGTGAATGTTGATTTTGCTAAGCATGCTTTCAGCATAATAGAATGTGCCTTCTTTAAAATCATTTGAGTTTGATTCTACTTTGGGTTTGTTAAAACTCAATTTGGTGAATTTTAAAATCATTATGATTTTTTGGGAATCTGAGATAATTCTGTAGAGTAGTGCTTAGATTCATTGGAAGAGGTGAAGTATTTTGTGTTTGTTGGATAAATCAGTTTTGGTTATTGTTGAAGAGCCAGATCATTCCTTATAGACGGATTTTCTTCTCCATGTGGAGAAAATTTTGGAGGTTTGTTCGTTGCACTGGAATTCATGTCAATGTGGAGATTGTTAGAATTTGGGTGTAACTCGAATTACTTTTTGAAGTAATTGAAGAATTCTAATCGAAGTGCACATCAAAAGAAATTCAGTTTGGAATGCTATTGAAGTCTTATTCAAGTAGAAATTCTATTTGGAAGTCCTATTGAGAGTTGGAATTTGTATTGAATTTGAAAATGTTGAAATTATGGACTGGAAAGAAAAGTCGCCGCATTTTCGCTAGTCTACCATTAGTTAGTCGCTCAAGCAACGCTTGCAGGTTTTCCCTCAAGACTGGACGCCCGCCTAATGCTCGAGCGACGGACATGTAGCTTGTCGCTCGAGCGGCAGTGTTATCCAGCCCAAGCCCTTTTCGCTTTTTAACACGTTTTTGACATTCTATTTCAACTACAACTCATTTATTAGGATTTGGATGTCGCCCTACATAGTTACCTATATATACTTGGCTCTTCTTTACAATTTAGAAGTGAGGTTTTGAGAATTTATGATAGTTTAACCTCAGTGATTACTATAATTTCAGATCAATTGTATATTTCTCTGTTATTGTTAAAATATCTTAATTCCTCTGTTATATTTTCTATCTTTTTTTTTATTATTTTGCTTGTGATTAAATACTTCATTATTATGTTATATAATTTCAACATCTCAATCTGATGGTTGGTTTCATATCAAGTGCTATCGAGCAATATGTGATCTTTGAATTTTCAACAATTAGTATAAGAGATTATAAGCGTAATTAACAAAAGTAGTATAAGAGCAATTTTGATATCTTGTTTGTTTTACGACACTGTTTGTTTATGCTGATATGGAAAGTTTTGGATTGATTGTTTGTTTATGCTGATGTGGAAAGTTTTGGATTGATTGTTGTATGAGTGATGCTCACAGAGGGGGTGGGCCTATAAAAAAAAAGGGAAAACAAAAAGGGTGGGGTGCTCACAGAGGGGGTGGGCCTATAAAAAAAAGGTGGGGCCCACCCTTTGTGTGTGTATGGGGTGGGGTGGTGGGGTACACAGGGCATTTACTATTTCTGCATTAATTTGAGATCATTTTGGAGTCTTACTCGTATGATGGCGACCCGGATATTGTCTATATATTAAACTTCGTTGATTTTAAGGACATCTGGTATATGATATTGAATTGGATTTAATACTATAAAAAGTAAAATTTTTAAATAATTTTCTTTCTTTACTCACATGTAAATAACCGCTTTAGAAAAGATTGCACAATGAAACAAAAAGTGGGTAAACCACTAAACCCCCCTTTTCAATTATTACAATATTTGATTTAAATTTATATTCTCGACGTGTTTTTCCACTATGATCATTATTGAACTTTGTGCTGTGTGGAAAATTGTATATACCATGTCAATTATGCTATTTGATGCCTGTCCGGTAGAGATTAAAATAGAATTAAAATTAAAAAATTAGTCGTTATTGTTGACTTTTATTAGATGAGTGGGATCCAATAACGATTATATTTTCAATTTTAATTGAATTAAAATCTCTATCAAACGGGGCCTGGTAAAATAGAGATTGATAAAAGTGTGTGGACAAAATGATGTAACAAAATTTAGATTATTGATTTCAAAAATTATTGTTTAAATCATTAATCAAAATAGTAACAACATAGGTCAATTTTGTCACCTAACTTTCTACGCATGACTCCTACCATGTTGTCTATTTACCCAACTCATCTTTCCATCAAGTTTAAAGTTATCTTTTGAGTATTCAATTTTGCAATCTCTCTCTCTACAGAATGGAAACTATAGTACTATATCCGTCCCCGGGCATGGGGCATCTGATTTCCATGGTGGAGCTTGGGAAGTTCATACTCAAGCTCCATCCTTCCTTCACGATTGTTATCCTCACAGTTCCTCCATCATTCAACACTGGCTCAACTGCCTCCTATATCAACCGAGTTTCTGCTGCTACCAAGTCTATCACCTTCCACCAGTTACCAGCTATTTCTCTTGAACTCGACTCTTTCTCCTCCATGGAAGCTGTTGTTTTCGAGGCCCTTCGCCTAAGCAACCCTTCTGTCCACCAAGCACTTCAAGGCATCTCTCTCACCACCACCATCACTGCCTTCATAATCGATTTCTTTTGCACCCCAGCTCTCTCCATTTCCACCAAACTTGGAATCCCCACCTATTATTTTATTACTTCCGGCATCTCTGCCCTCGCTTTTTTCCTTTACTTTCCCATAATACATCGGAACACCGTTAAAAGTTTCAAAGATCTGAACTCACTAGTTGATGTTCCTGGTTTACCGCCAATACCATCTTCGGATATGGTAAAACCGATTCTTGATCGAGCCTCGACTGAGTATGCATGCTTTCTAGATTTCTCTCTCCTTTTGCCAAAGTCAGCTGGATTTATTGTAAACTCATTCGACTCCCTCGAACCAAAAACACTTAAAGCAGTATCTGAAGGATATTGCAATCCTGATGGTGCTACACCTCCTGTTTTTTGTGTAGGACCACTGTTGGCATCTGAAGATCGACGAGTTGGAACTGATGGTGTGCATGAATGTTTGGAATGGCTCGATTTGCAGCCTAGCCAAAGTGTCGTGTTCTTGTGTTTTGGGAGTCTTGGTTTGTTTTCAGATAAACAGTTGAAAGAAATAGCAATTGGGTTGGAGAGAAGTAGGCAGAGGTTCTTGTGGGTGATCCGCTCTCCACCCTCTGAGGACAAGAGCAAGCGCTTTCTACCTCCTCCAGAACCAGATTTGGATTCACTGCTTCCTGGTGGATTTTCAGATCGGACAAAGGACCTGGGTTTTGTGGTGAAGTCGTGGGCCCCACAAGTGGAGGTGTTGAATCATAAATCTATTGGCGGGTTCGTGACGCATTGTGGATGGAACTCGGTGTTGGAAGCAGTATGGGCGGGTGTCCCCATGGTGGCGTGGCCACTTTATGCTGAGCAAAAGTTCAACAGGGTGGTGTTGGTGGAGTACTTGAAGTTGGCTTTGCGAATTCACGAATCAGAGGATGGGTTTGTTGCTGCTGAGGAGGTTGAGAGTCGAGTTAGAGAGTTGATGGACTCAGACGAAGGTGAGTCACTCAGAAAGCGCACCAAAGAAAAGGAGGCGGAGGCAAAGGCAGCAACAAGTGAAGGTGGCTCCTCCATTGTGGCTTTGGCCAAGTTAGTCAAGTCATGGAAACTGTCCAATGAATGAGTTCTCGAATCTCTGAACTTGCAAGATTTGGCATGAATTATATTTTTTATATTTCTATGAGAAAATTTAGTTTGTTGTAAAAGTAGTGCTCCATCTGCCCGCACATAAGACACACATGACACACCCCAGCTTCCACTTATTGTTCTTACATTCATACCTAGTTCGTCCTTCATTAGAGTTATGAGAAATGTGTTTGTAAAATGTTTTCCAGCAAATAAAGTCTTTCTTGTTAGTGTTTTCCTTTACATTCGCATCTTTCGTTGTGTAGAAGAAAATTATATTATCAGTGGCCACTTATGAAGTCTTGCATGATTAATTTGTACTTGAAATTTCCATGGTTGAACATATGCCTGTTATCTAGATAAGAAATGCAGTGAATTGGACCACTTTAAGGCACGGGACCTACCCTACGCCCCACCCTGATCTTGTCCCAAACTCGTCTCGTCCCGCTTTAATCGTGTATGAGGATGAGGTAAGGGAACAAAAATTCCCTATCATCCCACCCCATGTGAGAGTTATATACACTATTATGTACATAAATTATGTACAACAAGAATAATCTCTCTGGTGGAGCTCTGGAAGCTTCTCCTCAAGCACCGCCCTTCATTCTCCATAACTGTCTTCATCACCACTAGCACCACCTCACCCTACGTAGACCATGTCACTGCCACCACCTCCCTGCCGTCGAACTTCCTCCCACCTCCATCTCTTCCAAAGAACTCGCCTTCAGAATATATCCCAGTCCCTGAAATCTAATCTCGTAGCCTTTTTCATAAATTTCTTTTGTAATGCTGCTTATCAAATTTCTTCAATATTTATTAAAATTAATTGTCGAGTGATTGCGTGCACCTCTCCCACTATCGAGAAAGTCAGTGTATTAATAGTTTGTCCAAATGTAGGGAAATCTAATGGCCACATTGCTCAGATATGGAGGTAAACATTTTTGTTAAAACTTTTCTTTTCTTTTGATCACTCCCTTCTAAACACTCTACAAGGACATTATTTTTTCAAGAAGTCAGCTTCATTGTCACCTAACTTTCTTGTGGAACACTTTGAAGCACGTGGCACCATCTTGCCTAACATTATTTTTTCAAGAAGTCAGCTACATTGTCACCTAACTTTCTTGTGGAACACTTTGAAGCACGTGGCACCATCATGCCTCTATCGAAAGTAACATCTTCTTCATATAAGATTGTTGAATAATCTCTCCTGAATGTAATATTAGCGCGACCCTAGAAAAATGATTGATTATATCATTATCAAAAAGATTACATCTAACACAAAAAAATTACATATAATGAAAATGACAATTCGTTTTGTCACTTATTTATTGAAATTAGTATATTCATCTCATAAATGATCAATTAATGCATCTTGAAGTGCAAAGTGCACATCTACATCTCGAATATTGTATTGTACCTTAATTTATGTAGTTGGAGTGCTAATTAATTAATTAATTAATTTTCGAATTCGTAATTTTTGACTTTTCAATGAGCAATTTTAATTTATGTTGAAATAATTACTATCTAAAAATAAATATTAAATAAGAATAGCTATCACATTAAAACAATTATTAATCAATTAAAATCTCTTAAACTAAAATATAAGAGAGGGATATATAGGGAATATTCATTTGTTGTACAATGGAAAGAATGGCAAAAATAGGGGTGGGCCCCGAGGGTCACGTGACCCCCTAACTATTTAGAATTTTTTCTTAAAGTCATGTTTGGTATCGATTAAAATCTAAATTTTAATTAATCAAAGTTAACAATTAATTTTATTAAAATATTTTAAGAAATTCATAACTATTTAACTTTTATCAAAATCTACTAAAAAAATTGATTTTAATCTCCACCAAATATGGGCAAAACCACAATAATTCTGAGTTTTCCCCTTTTTCCCTTTTACTCTTTTCCTCGCGCCTTTTAACAAAATCTTAACTCTTCTAATTTTATAATATTTATATATAATTTCTCTACAAATTATCACATTTGCTATAAATTCTCACTTTCCAGTCAAATTTTCAAGTAATTAGAACATAAATTTGTATTTTTTTTCTATCAAACTGTGTATATGGAATGTGTCTGAACTCATTATATCCAATTTTACGTATATTTTTCAAATTGTATTTATTTGATTGATTATTAGTATTGAATAGGGGTGTAAACGGTCCGATTTTTGCAATTTTTGACAAATTTTCAAA
>CAIGRS010285674.1:0-17128 GCA_903798395.1 Fraxinus floribunda
CCCCCCCCCCCCCCCCCCCCCTCCCTCTCACTGTGTCTGTCTGTGAATGGGGATGCATGGGTGAACTGTAAGTGGCCATACAAAGATAAAATGGACCACAGGAGACTACATTTCATGCAGACAAACTATAACAGTAAAGCCTAGCCTCAGCAGAACTACATTACTTTGTTTACTTATTCATTAAATATGCATTTTTCATGTTTACTTACCACCTAGTTGATCTATTATTAAGTTCCAAATGCAGATTGACCACAATTACAGAAGAGGTTTTTCCCAATGCCCATTATTCATAATTAACCTCTTATGAACACTTTGTATGTAAACAAAATTCTACAACACGTACAAAAACACTGAAATCAAAAATCCAGATGGAGCATAGAGAAAAGAAGCCTTGGAATAATTTTCCAGATTCTCCTTGCCTTGGAAGAATCTTTGGGAATCTTAGCTTTTGGTGTCTCTCTCTTCCTGTGCTTCCTTGGGTCCTATAGGTACATATGATTTATAACATTAGGTCATAAGCATAATCTACCTGCCAACTATGGGAAATCTCTTTTATATGTGGCACAAACATCTAATAGATTTAGCAATAAAATTTAGTGATTATGTTGAATGGTTGAATTACATACCCCAAACATGACCGTACTTTTAGTTTTCCGTCGTTTTGTAACTGTTCTACCATTTGATGTTTCAACTTCATATTCATGGTGAGTCACCTGACATGAGCAAAGTGGTTGGAGAAAATAGGTGCAATGAGTCTTAAATTTTGATTGACGCATTGATAGACATTAAATCAATGCATGGGATACAGGAAACAAACATGTGCCAAATAACAAATCGCTGTCTCACCTTCCTACTGTGTTGGGGAAGACTTCCGCCATTCACCTTCTCAACTTTTTTCAACAAATTTGACACAGGCGTCTGACTTGCTATCTGGTAAGGTGAATCCTATGGACAAACATCATAACGTACCTCAAAATCAATAAGACAACATTTGTGAAGCAAAAGCTAATGGAAAAGAGAAGGTTCATTTCCTGCTATTCACCTTTTCTGTTCTCTTGAGAGCATGCTGATTTCTATTTCCACTATCAGAATTTCTCATCTTGGACGAAATTGTGTAGTCCTGAAAATTATGAACTTAACTAAGAATATATTGTTATCAACTAATTAGTGAGATGCCTTCAAGTTGTTTCTTCTGACAAGAAAGACGTAGATTTGACTCAGTCTGATATGGTTTGAGCCGAGAGAGTACAAAAATATAATGCACACAGAAAAATAAAAAATATACAGAATTATGCAGTTGAGTTTAGTAAATCAGTTTTCAACAACATTATAGAAACTTACCATGGTAAATTCATTCATCGAAATGGTTATAGATTATTCAGGTCACCGCTTCTTATTTACATTACAAGTGACCTGAGAAAAGGCCTCATATTCTATCTCTTCTTGTAGATATATGAGATTGAAATAACAAGACATAAAGCTGTTGCACTGAATCAGTATAGATACAATAATGATCATAATCTGTTACTGGCTGTGCAGAAGCAGGAGAAAGAGACATTATCCTTTGGGGTTGGGGGTGGGGGTGTATTATTTATTCCAACAGACCTTCTTTGAATCCACTTCTTGTTCCTCTTGTGGATTGTCACTCATTACGTTCCACTGCATTTGCAGTAAGGCCCTCTGCCTCTCTTCCTGTGAAAATCATTGCCACATTAAGGTACCTTTATTAAAACTTCATAATGCAATTACAAGACATACCTTTGATTTCTGAATTTCCAACTCCTCCTGCAGTCTTGTGCACTCGTCTTCATGCTCACACCTCATAGCTCTTAACTGAGCATCGTGCTCAGACCTGAGCACTGTTGTTTTCTACAAAACACAATTTCTATTGCTAAATCAAAGTTAACACAGTAAGATAAAATATTTTGTTCGTTAATAAGTTCTACACTTGATATACCTCTCTTAATTCATTTTCGGCTTGAAGTTGGAAACGTTTTAGTTCTTCACTATGCTTGGATATGAGACCCGTTTCTTTTGCATCGTGTTCCTGCTGAATGCGACTAATCTACACAGAGAAGTTATTAATGCCAACTCAGCACTACTTTTACATATACAACTAGCTGACATAATTAATATTATGGTGGAAGGCAGGCAAAAGTGCCACCAAGGGGAGAATGGGTTACACAACAAGATCTCTACATAAATGGAAAGCAAGAAATTTCTGCAAGACATTTTATTTTCATTTATGAATAATCAAGAATTAACAAGTACATTGTTTCAAGCTACAAATTCCCAGATCTCCAGATATAGAATATGAATTTCTCACATATTAAGATTACTAAGAGCTGTAATCAAGAGGAAAGTTTATCCTTCTGTGCAGTCATCTCAAGTGTGAATAAGCACTAAACCAAACTGTAAAGAAGAATATTCAGTAGCCTTGACAAAAGAAAACAAGATTACAGAATAAAAAATATGAAATTATTTAGGTTTAAGATAGCATCTGCCTAAGAGCATACCATAGTAGCATGTTCTTCCTGTACCCGCATCAAGTATTTCTGAGATTCTGAAATCCTTTGCTCACACCGTCTTTCCATCTCTCCAATAACTTCATCTGCCTGGAGATTCACATCAGTTGAAACTAATTTGCTTCAAGATTAAACCTGAAGAGAAATAGGATGATAGAACCTTTTCTTTCTCAAGATTAAGGCTAGCCAGCTTCTCCACCTCGTACTTCCTCCGTATATCATTAATGGCCTATCAGACTCCTTCCAAAGTTAATTGCAGGGTTCAAAGGAAAAAAGAGAAATGCTTAATAATCATGAATGTCTTGTCAGGTTGATGATGAAGAACACCTGATCATTTTTCTGAGATATTTCTTTCAGATGCCTTGACAGTTCCAACTGTTTACTTTCTAACATCTGATCATGCTGCTTCTTCGCTTCCATAAGCTTGCTTTCAGCATCAGCTAGTGCTGCCTGAATCTGGAACAGATCATTAAATAATTAATGAAACACATCCAAGAGGTTATAATAACATTACTTAAACTAGAACAATTAGTTGAAAACCTCTGCTTTATGATCTTCAAACTGTTTTTCTTTCATCTTGAGTTCAGAAATGAGCTGGTCCTTCTCATCCAATGCCTTGTCAAATTGACTAACCCTTTTCTGTAGTGAATCTACATTTTCTTCACTTCTCTTTATCTCGTTCTGCAAAAGATCAATTTCATCCTGCTTTTTCAAAATATCTGCTTGTAGCTTTTCTGCAATATCTTTGTTCTCCATCTCCAACTCAGAAAGTTTCAATAACAATTTTTCCTGCATAGCAGAAGAAAAAACAGCAACCTAAGGCACATATCACTCTACGGTCGAACCAAATTTAGAAAATGAAATTCACCATTTTATTCTCTGACAATCTTGACTTTTCTGATAAAGTATTAATATTTTCCTCCAACTTGGTTATTAAAGTTCCCATTTCCATCTGCTTCAAGAGAGATGTTTCAGCTTCAGACTCTAATTTCAGAATTTTCTCTTCTGCTAAACGGCGTTCTTCTGCATGCTGCACCATTGTGAATTCCTGTTCTTTCTGAAGTTCAATGACTTTACTGTCCAACTCCTGATTAACCAGCAATAAAGCATTTTTCTCTGAGGTAACACGTAAAGCCTGATTCTGTATTTGATCAATTTTTTGTTTAGCACACTGAGCAGCAAGGTCTTTCTCTTGCTGAACCAGCTTAAAACATGAATCAAATAGAGCATTAAGTTGAATGACTTTTTCCGCAAAAGTCAGACTTTGATTGTCCAACTCAGTGAATTTTGCGACCAGCACATTAACAAATTCTTCAACATTCTTTATCTCTGCTAGTGCCTTCTCTAATCCGCTGGCAAAATCTTTGTTACTTGATAATAGATCAATTTTTTCCCTCTCCAATTTCTCCTTAACGTTCCTTAAGTCTCGTAGGTCATCTTCTTTTGTTCTCAGTTCAAGATGCAATGCGTCCATCTTAGTAGTCAAACTCTCCAGAGCCATTTTATTAGTTGATAAAGCTTCTTCCAAATTTTTTATCATAGCATCTGTTCAGGAGAAAAATAAATAAATAGAAGGACTATCATTTGGAACTGAAGTTATTTATGAATACATGAACGAAAAGAAGCAAATCCTGATACCAACTTTCCATTACTAAGAGTGCTATGGAATGCCACAAGCATCAAGGGCATAAAATCACCTTAGAAGGTATTTAAACCTTCAGTATGTTCATTTTATTCCTAGACCGCCAAATTGCCGCCAATTTCAACTATAGAGGTCTAACGTTTATGTAGAGGGAAAAGGTCAAAAACCTTGTCCACTTCAGATAATATTGCATATCCAACTTTAAGCTGTATTTCTAAATATCATATAAGTGTACCAATGTAGTTATCCATGTCAGTAACAAAAATTCCAGAGATAAATTGAAAACACAGAATGCAACTAATAACTTTCATTTTGTTCAGGGAAATCACCCATAAAAAAGGATTAGTGACATGTCATCTGGATATAAATTTGAATGTCAAACAGGAACTGGATAGTATTCTCACAACTCAGGAGCGAGTTCAGCAAAATCCACCAAGTAGAAAAAGGAACGATCGTTGAGAGACAGTGAGCAGGTATGAGATAATACAGAAAGCATCAACTCTTTCCTGCAACTCTATGATGAGTTTCAGATCTAATCTAACAACACTAGGAGATTTTATCCAGTTCTGATGACATAGACACTCCCGAACAAGAATTTTATCTGAACAAAATTAATTATGCTAATAGGATGAAGAAAGCAATTATTATGCCATGATGCTACCATCTTGAAAAGAGAACTTTCTCCGCATCAATTGATTAAAATTCTAGAGTGAATAGGGCAACAAAATGAAGGTCTGGAGAGTAGAGACCAAAACAGTTATATGCATTAAGAAACTAGCTGGAACTTGTATGAACTTGATCGCAGCAGTAGCATCAGGTGTAACGACATGACTTGAATTTGATTTCTATAGCATTATTTTGATAGGCAACAAAGAGTAGGATGACCCTTCAGTTTGTCAATGATAATGGCAATAGCTAGACAAATGTGAATATATTACATGAAGCTAACTCAAAATCAAGTCATCACCAGGAATTTATACTTGCTTGGTTAAGAGGGTATAATTGAGTTTATAGTTCACAAATTGTATTCTTTCAATTCACCCACAAGTGAACTTCTTGGTAGTGTCTAAAAAAATTTGCTATAGTGTATACCTTTCTCGTCAATAAGAATGGCAACTCTGCTCTGCTCGTCCCTGAACGAGTTCTCCATTTTTTCCTTCATGAGGCCAAGTTCCATAAGCTCATTCTCACCTTGAATAAGAATCAAAACCATGTTATAAAAACAAGAGTAAAGAAAGAAAAATTCTAGTTATTAGACAAAATCTGATCAAGCACTTAGTAGAACCAAAAACATATTGATATTGATGAAATAAGGCACAGAAATCACTCACGGCTTTTAACTGTATTTTCTGAAGCGTTCAGTCTCAAAGACAGAGACTTCATCTGCTCGTGCAAATTATCAAGAGAAACTGATGTTGTAGAGAACTTGTCTTCGAAAAACGCCTTATCCTTTTCAGCTGAGAATTTAGAACTATACTCAGTATAACTTCAAGCGTGAAAGTGACAAATGATTAATATGAAGAAACATACCATCCCGAACCTGAACAGCCAAGTGCTGTAATGTTTCTGTAAGTTGATCGCACAAGGTCTTTGTTGAAGAGAATTTTGATTCAAGTCCTTTCCAGAGCTTCTCGTCTTCTTTCTGCTTCACTTTTAGCTTAGCATTTTCATTGAACGCATTTTGCAATTTCTCTTCCAGCGCCCTAATATGGTCTGTCAGCTTCTTCAGCTTAGAGTTCTGAATTTAGATGATCACATTACAGTCCAGTACTTTTAAAGAGATACCAATAGTATTTTCAGAGAAAAAAATCTGCTATTATGCCCTGATATCAGGACGAAATTCTGGCTATGTATTGTACACGGAATAAGATGTCTCTCAATTCATATACACATATAATACCGTGTTCACACACACACACACAAAAACATACTAATACTTGAGTTCATATGCACATGCATGTAAGAACTAAGACGTGAAAGAAATAGTTAGAGAAAAGAGAGTGAAATTATATTTCCTTTTTACCGCCAGTTCAAGGTCAGTTTTTGCAGAAGCTTGTTCTTTGACCAATTTCTCTGGAGAAAAAGCAAATCTAAGAGACCGGTATCATCTAGACAAACATTTCACAAACAGTCAACGGAAAAAAACAACAAACTCCGTAAACATTAGACTAGCCTGCAGTGAGCTTCAGATTCGCGAAACTTCCCAAAGAAACCGAGTCGGAAGATACTCGCGAAGAAATCGATAGTGTCTTTGCAGATCCTGACGAAGATTTGAACTGTTCCAGGCTCCTTATTCCTGACAATCCTTGTAGCCTACTCATATTTAAATCGCGAAGAAATTTAGCGCGAAGCTCCTATTCCTCGAATTTATACTGCGAAAATGCAACAAATCAATTCCTAGAAATCCAAACCAAAGATCTCGCTATCCTTTAACATTGTAATTGATTAAAATAACAAACTCCAGAACATTGATCGCGAGCTTTCAGATTGAAGTTTTGGAGATTCGAGGGATTGAAACTAAGAGCTAAAAATCAGTTTAAGATTTCGTTGCGAACAGATTCGTCAAATTAAGTGTTACAATGCACAACGGATTAATCGGAAAAAACGAAACCCTAGAAATTCGACTGCGAAGACTGAACTTTTCATGAAATGTTTTCAGCATGTGTGCTATTGAAATGAATGAATAAAGCGCCAAACGATGGGAATATTTATAGTAGCCTGGACCCGGGGCGTTTACGCAGTCGTTTGAGGAAGGAAATGAATTATTTGCTTCCAATTTAAAAGTTGGGTTTGATTTTGCTAAAAAACTATATTTTTATAAATTTTAATAAAAAAATAAAAATTGATGAAATATTTAATTGAAAATTTGATAAAATTATAAATTCTATTAAAGATATGATTAGAATTAATTTTTGATTTTCACTTATATTTTTATTAACTTTTTTTTTACTTAAATCAAATATAGACTAAGGGTGTGTTTGAGCCACATTTTTTTGAAAGGATAATTCTTGGTGTAGGCGCCGTCATTTGGCAATTTTGGACACCCTTTTGTAACATATTTTGTACTTGTAGCACAACCCTTTTTGAAAATATGTATTCTGAAATAATAGATTGGTGGAGAATATGTGGTTGAAAACGAAGGAAAAGTTATTGATATGATGAAAAATATTATTTTATTGAAAAATGAGTAGAACAATGAGAATGAAAATTTTAATGTGTATCAAATATGGGCTGAATATTGAAATATTAGAAACAAGTAAGCAATGTGAGTATATATATTTAAAAGTTTTAACGGTTTCTTTCCGACGACAACATAGAGAGATCATTAAATCCACAACTATACATATATGTAATTGAAGCGTTGTCTTAAATTAGTTGCTTTCTCTTTAACTGCTCCCTTTAACTTGATCTTTCGACAACTAAATTTTCATGAACATAATTTAGATGAGCTACATAAGTAGATAGAAACCTCCATAACCTAATTTGATTAATTCTATGAAATGAAACATAAATCTATAGTGTAGAGTTTGTTCTTACAAAAAATACGAGACGGTTAGTACAGAAAACTTAGTTAAGAATTGATAGATACATCATTATTTTTGTTGAATGAAAGAGGGATGATGATAGAGAGACCTCAATCATGATCGAGATGAGATAATGGTACGATGAAGAGACATAACAATGTGATTTTAGGTGTGCAAATAATCCTATAAAACTATTGAAGTTATTAGTTTTGACTTTTGAGTCATCTTCTTTGGATTTTAATTGAAGGTCTATGAAAACTAGAATTCATACACCTACTTGAATAAATTTGGGAGCTTGTTACATTAATTCCAAACCATCTAGATTCAAGATACTACTTATAATCAATGTTTTTAAAAAACGCATTTAGGCGCTGCTTAGATACGAAACATGGGCAAAGCGTCTCACTTCAAATCCAGACGCACTTTTTTTTTTTGTCTAGACGCACTTTTTTTCTTAATGTAGTATTTTATAATTTTATAAGTTTGGTAGGTATTATTTTAATTATTAAATAAATTTTAAATTGATTATAAATAATATTAAAGAAAGAAATAATTTTTTTACATTTTTTTATGCTTAAACCTCACCTAGGATCGTCTAGTCCTCACGCTCATGCCCTACGTTTTTTTAGAACATTGCTTGCAATAATTAGAGGTGGATTGGACCAAACCAAATACTTCGGTTGGAGGGATGAGGTTTAAAACAATTAATTTTTAAAGGAAAGTTCTTATTGAAACCATCAAATCGAACCGATATGAACTAATTTAGTCCAATTTATTCCTCTTATCAATTTGGATATAGATTGGAACTTTCGATTCGATTGTCGAATTGAGTGTGACTCCTACATGTGCCTACCCAATGAATAAAAATATTAAATTAGTAACTTTGAAAGGTGAAATTATTATTTATTTTATGATCTTGAGGATATAGATAGATATTTTTGAGGTCTAGACAAGTATTAATTTCAAATTTACCTCAAAATGGGTAAAATAAAATAAGAATAAAACAGAACGGATATCGTAAAAAAATCCCAGAAACGCCCAACTGAATACAATACTGACTGCAAAATTACCATGTTTTGGCGATGGAAGCAAAGCTAGAGCTCCGCCATTTTCCCTGTTTCCAATTTCTTCATTATCCACAAAAATTTCAAGCTAAATACCTAAGAATATCAATTCCTTTTCAGTCCAATCTCCTTTGAACAACTCGAAACACAATGCCAGGACTGAATATCCGGTTTAAGGATAAAGATTCGACATCATACCAACAAACCCATGTTCCATTTTTACCAGATAACTCAAATAATACAATTTTATGTCCCGGTGGATTATTCCTTGTTGATAATAAGATCCCTTCGTCAATTATTAATGCTTTTTTCATTGACAACTATGTTCCCGTTAAATATTCGACTGAATTGCATTCTCGTAGTAGTTCGGTTGTTGGGTTTGAATTTTTGTGTTTGAGCTTATCAATTAAAGGGAAAGATGGAGTTATTAGGGATTCGAGTGAGAGTTTGGAGCAGAAGAGTATTAAGGAGGCTCGAGCGGTTGTTGGCGGAGGAAGTACGGCGGTGAAGGCCAGAAAAGTATCGAAGGTTAGCTTGCGTAGCCGCGGGGCGGTGAACACTACCAAACATTTGTGGGCTGGAGCTGTGGCTGCCATGGTTTCAAGGTCTGCAATTTTTATTACTTTTTTATTTATTTTCATTTGGTTAAGTACACACGTACACAATTTCATTAATATGCAAGACTTGAACCTCAGTACATGTTTCGGCTCTAATAATTGAACTAGTTGATCGAAATGGTTAAACTGTTAGAGAATACTTATGTTGTTAAGGGGGATACATATATGTCATTTAAAATTTGCCTTCAATTCATATGGGCTAAATAGGATTCTCCTTTACACATAAAACCAAGTTCATGACAATCAGACAGTTTATAATGTTGCAATTGGCTTTCCAATGTCTTGTGGTAGAATTTCTCATCTAGTTTGGTTGAGTATGTTTGTAATCATATGGTTCTTTTTGCTTGCTGTTGTAACCTGTTTTTCTCTGTATCAACATTCTGATGAGATAAATCTGAAGTTTATTGCTTATGATTATTTTAGAAGCATTTTTGAAGTTATCAGAATCATTTGGGAAATACCTTAATTGTGATGATCTGTACTGCAATTCAAGGGATCTCCTTTGTTTACTCTCTGTTGGTTTCACTTTCTTGCAAACTACTATCTTGTTGTTGGGTCTGTCTTTTAGTTGACACCGAGAAGCTACACTCCGCAATTGGAATGATGAACCTATGTTTTTATTTATTTATTCTCGTAAGTACTTCATCTGTGTGTAAATAGTTTTCTTTGATCAGAACTTGCGTTGCTCCGCTTGAGAGACTAAAGCTGGAATATATAGTCCGTGGTGAAAAGAGGAATATATCTGAGCTCATCAAGAAAATAGCAGTAACACAAGGCCTGAAAGGTTTTTGGAAGGGAAACTTTGTTAACATTCTGCGCACAGCACCTTTTAAGGCAATCAATTTTTGTTCTTATGATACTTATAGAAAACAGCTTCTCAAACTATCTGGGAATGAAGAAACCACAAATTTTGAGAGGTTTATTGCCGGTGCTGCAGCTGGCATGACAGCTTCAGTACTCTGCTTGCCACTAGACACTGTGAGTGATAGTTCATACATTTTTTCTGATTCTTTTAATATGTTTTGTCCATATCTTTTAGCAATTAAATTTTTGTTGTTTTTCTTATAAATGAACCAACTTTGTTCTCGAGATGAAACTATAAATTGAACTGACAGTCCAGGATTATAGCGATGTTGAAAATAAGCTCAATTTTTATGCATGTAATGCTGTATTTTATTTTTATTTTAAATTTAAGTCATAGTTAGCAACTTGAAATTATTTATGGTAATGATTTTTTACTGTTACGAAGTACAAGCACATTGGTTTCAAGCGTAAGTCATTGGACCTTTGACAATTTTGGTTGTTGGAAAGGAGATGATTTTTTGTCATTTGGAAGGAAGGAAAGGGAAATGAGGTGGAAAGTAATTTTCCTTAATTTAGGGCATGTTCAGTAGAGATTAAAATCGGATTAAAATTGAAAAACTAGCCGTTATTGTTGACTTTTATTAGACGAGTGGACCCAACAACGGCTATATTTTCAATTTTGATTGGGTTTTAAGCACGACCGAACATGCCCTTATTTTCAATAAAATTGGCAAATTCTTCACCACTTTTAATGTGAAAATGCCAAAAATATATTTCTGTGACTTGAATAAAGAATTTTGGAATGTTTCAGGTCCGGACGAGGTTGGTGGCACCTGGTGGAGAAGCACTTGGTGGTGTAATTGGAGCTTTTCGTCATGTGGTTCAAACTGAAGGGTTCTTTTCTCTTTACAAGGGTTTACTCCCGTCTATCTTGAGTATGGCACCCTCAGGAGCTGTTTTCTATGGGGTATATGACATTTTGAAATCGGCTTATTTGCATTCACCTGAAGGAAGAAAAAGAATTCAGAACATGAGACAACAGGATCAAGAATTGAATGCTTTAGAGCAGCTCGAGTTGGGACCAATGAGGACTTTCTTGTATGGAGCTATTTCCGGTGCTTGTGCTGAAGCTGCTACCTATCCATTTGAGGTTGTGAGGAGGCAGCTCCAACTGCAAGGCCGAGCTACTAAAATGAGTGCATTGGCAACCGCTGTCAAGATTGTTGAACGAGGAGGTTTCCCTGCTCTTTATGCAGGTCTTATTCCCAGTTTACTACAGGTATGGTTTATATTATGTGCATGTTTGGTAAGGAGGAGTGCTAAGGAATGAAAATAAGCTAAAATTTCGTTCATTACACTGTCAAAGTCCTGTGTGCCAATCATGTACTATACAAGTCTTCCTCTGGCTTCTGATTATTATTTTTGCAAGGGCATTCACCCTTTTCGAAACTTAAAGATGGGAATATTTTAACTTGCATCTATTTAATATCTCCTATATGGCCAGTTTCAAGCATGTACATTTCTATATAGCTAGATTCCTTTGCACGCCTCTAACACGTTTTAGTGGAGTAGCATCGCTCTTGTGAATAGAATCTTCTTTTGATCTATACAAGATATACACCAACCAACCAAGTTGTCCTTCATTTAATTTCTCTCAAATCCACATCATCTCTACTTGGCCTATATTCTTATTTAAGAATGCATAAAACACTTCTTCTTTATTACGACATGATTCTTTATAGAGACTCATCTGCTATCCTTATTCCTACTATGGCGAAAAGGACCTTCCATGTTCTGTCATAGTTGTACTTAACAAACAATTTTACGATTAATTTCCTTCCTACTCTCATGGGCTAGAACTATATCATCGACAAATAACATGCATCGAGGAGCCTTATCTTGGATATGGCTTGTTAGCTCATTTGATATTAAAGTGAAAATATAAGGACTTAAGGCAGAACCTTGATGCGAACCTGATACTGATAAGAAATTCTCTACTATTACCCCCACTATCTCACTTGTGATTATTCCATTGGGGATATACTTGATATATTGATTAATATGCAATCAATTCTTTATGTGCACCGATTATCTCAGTCTCACATATGACGTTTTCATTACATTTTCATCTGTCCTCAGGCATCTGAAGATCATTTAGCCATCATCGTGTATATTTGGCATTACAGTTTCTTATATGGTGCACTTCATCTTATTCTTTACTCATTATTCTTCAGGTGTTACCTTCAGCGTCAATAAGCTACTTTGTTTACGAGTTTATGAAGATTGTTCTTAAGGTTGAGTGAATCCCAACAAGTTCTGCATCAGAGCAATTGGAATCATTCACATATTGCAGTTAATATAGTCTCAGCATCCTTAACTATTCATCTGCATTTGTTATACAATTCCATATTTTCTGTGCAATTCCACATTTTCATTGCGAAATAAAACCAGTACCAATGTATTATACGTTCGAGTAAATGCAGTAGACACCATATTTTACTATTGAACAGCAGTTTCCTTCAATCATTATATAATTCACTTGTTCTTTAACTGTGAAGTATTCTTATTGTTATTCCAGTAATTTTGTATTTATTCATTTTTCTGATTATTACATTTAAAGAAGTACTAGTGGGAAAATGAGTCATGAAGTCGCATATTCACGAATGAAGAGGGAATAAAGGAAAGAACACTAGGGTTCTACCTTCTATGGAAATTGTGGAATTTGAAAGTTAGATGAGTGTGGCATACTATAAGGTACAATAGTGGAATGTAAATGATTATAGTTATTTCTTTCGTAAGTTTTGTGTGTAAAACGTTTGAATTATAAAACTTTATGTTGTAATCTTAGTCTATGAAGGTATGGTGACGTCCCCTTCTTTTTAATAATCTATCAAGAAGGCATAAAACCTTTTGGGAAAATGAATTTTTTTTAAGATAACTATGGTTAAAAATTAAAGAAAATTTGTGGGTTAACATGTAAAGTTATTTTATTGACAGAATATATATTTAAAATGAGTTAAAAGAAAAAATGAATTTAGAAAAATCCATCAAATAGAGGCTTATTAATGTTTGATATGTTTCTTTCTTTTACAATCTCTAACATATTCTGAATGATTCGAGATTTGAAACGTTTATTATTACAATCATGCTTGGTGTGCTCCAAAGCTTGACAATCATTTGACAATTTAATAAAAAATTGTTTTTCCTCAAATAATTTTTTCTTAAAACAAAGTCAATGTAAGTATGATGTACACTTTGTAGTGTACAAATGGCATTTTTCTTATTATGTTTACAAGACCGTTCAATTGTGTTGGAATATAGCAGATGCAGAGCCAGCTACTCAAGTTCAGCAACTGATGCAGCAACTCAAGTTCAACTCAACAGCTCAAGCTCACCAATTTAGCTCAATTCAGTTCAAGCTTCAGCTGATCTTTAGGCGGCAAAATTAGTTAGGAAAGTAGTTATGTATAGTTATGTGCAACTGTTGTAATTAGTTAGTTAGTTAATTCATTGTTATTTAAAGACAAAATGTATGTTGATTCATCACTAAATGAGAATTACTCTTTCATTTTTCTCAACCTTCTTCTATCTTCAACATGGTATCAGCGCATTGGTGATATTAACCACCACTGATTCCGATTAAAATCTGTTACTAATTCCGATCAGAATCATCAAAATCTGATCTGTATTTGCATTCTTCTAGCTATGGAAAGTGAAATTCTAAATAGCTTACCATCACCAGTGAGCAATTCGGCAATTGATGATGGCTCTAACCCGTATGTCCTGGTTTCACAACCGCTGATTGGGGATAACTACACGTCATGGACAAGTCGATGTTGATTGCTCTATGAATGAAGAATAAATTGGGATTCATCAATGGGACTATCACACGACCTAAAGGTAATCGGGAGCTTCTTAATTTGTGGATCTGCAATAATAATATTGTGACCTCCTGGATTTTAAATTCTGTGTCAAAGGAGATTTCTGCAAGTGTTCTCTATTCTGAGTTATTTTGTGAAATGTGGATTAATTTGAAAGAACGTTATCAGTAGAGGAATGGACCACGTATATATTAGTTGAAACGAGAATTGATGAATCGTACTCAAGGAGATTCATCAGTTAGCACCTATTTCACAAAATTGAAAACAATTTGGGAAGAGCTTAGTAATTACAAACCTATTTGTTCATGTGGAAAATGTGTCAGTGGAGGAGATAAGAAACTGAATGAACACCATCAGATGGAGTATGTCGTGTCCTTCCTGATTAGACTATATGAATATTATGCTCAAATTAGGGGATAGCTATTGTTAATGGATCATATTTCTCCCATTAATAAAGTGTTTGCATTGGTTTCTCAAGAAGAAAACCAAAGGAAGATAAGTGTGACTAATGATGCTGCAAGAGTAACTAGTTCCATGGCATTCTATACTCAAAACAATACTAACAAAGTAGTACAAAATGATGCTAGAAGGAGTATGGGATAGCAATATGGCAGGATTCAAAAGAAGGAAAGGCTGGTTTGTACTTATTGTGGCTATAATGGACATGATGTTACCAAGTGCTATAAACTTCATGGTTATCCACCAGGGTATAAGCTTAAGCAAAAGGTTAGACTGGACAAACATACTAGTCCTAGCAATCAAGATGGCTGTGCCATGATCAATCAAGTTTATGAACCTACTGTTGTTGTAGATCAGAAACAGAACGATGATGGTAATATTGATGGCTTTATGCAAACACTCAACTCTTCACAATATCAGCACTTGATGAACGTGCCAAGTGACCATCTCAAAGCTGCAAAAATGGATTAAAAAATTGGGGCAAGTTTTGGTAAGGCATTAGGTACCCGCTTCTCAATTTTTATTAATCTAGCCATCAATTCATCTAAATATTGGGTGGTGGACTTTGGTGCAACAAGCCATACATGCTCAAATCAGACAGCGTTTAACAACTTGAGGCACATTGAGAATGCATATGTTACATTACCAAATCATACACAAATTCTTGTAAAGTTGATTGGAAATGTGAAAATCTTACGTGACTTGTTGCTTAAAGATGTTCTATATGTTCCCTAGTTCAAGTTTAACTTCTTGTCAGTAACTGTATTAACAAGGAATTCATCATTGTGTCAAATTCCTCACTGATTTTTGCATTGTTCAGGACTGAACACATCAAAGACGATTGGCTTGGGTAAAAGAAAGGCTGATTTATATGTAATTGATTCCAACCTATCTCTTCACAATAATGTCCGTCAAATTTCAAATTTTGTATCAAACGATGTAACTAGTCAAGTCTGGGACAATAGACTTGGGCATTTATCATTTCAGAAATTGAATTTGTTGAAGGATCAGTTGCACATTAATTGTATTAAACATGATACCTTAGCTCCTTGTTCTGTTTATCTTTTGGCAAAACAAAGGAGACTTTCATTTGTATCGAATAATCATTTGTCAAACAATGCTTTTAATTTGGTCCATTGTGATGTCCGGGGGCCATACCATACTCCCACATATGCTGGTCACAGATTTTTCCTCACCTTGGTTGATGATTGCACAATGTTTACTTGAACATATTTGATAAAATGGAAATCAGATGCAAGGCTTGTTGTTCCCAAATTCTTTGCCCTCATTGAAAATCAATTCAACAAAGTAATCAAACCCTTTAGATCAGACAATGCTCAAGATTTGAAATTCATGGAGGTTTTTTTTAAACTAAAGGTATTGTACATCAATTCTCTTATGTTGAAAGACCATAACAAAATTCAGCGGTTCAGAGGAAACGTCAACACCTCCTCAATGTAGCACTAGCATTATATTCTCAATCAATAGTGCCCATTCAGTTCTGGGGTGATTGTATGCTTACAACTACCTTTCTGATTAATAGAACTCCAGCTCCAATTTTAAAGAACATGACCTCTTTTTCTTTAATGTTTGGAACTCCAATTGATTACAATTCACTCGGGGTGTTTGGTAGTCTTTGCTTCGCATCCACATTGCTCTCTCATAGAAACAAATTCCATCCTAGAGCCACAACTTGTGTTTTTCTTGGTTATACTCCAGGTGTTAAAGGATACAAGCTCTATGACATTTCTTCAAAAACTTTTCTGATATCCAGAGATGTGATATTCCATGAAAAATATTTCCCCTTTCACTCCGTAGAATCTGAATCAGATTTGTTGGATTCCTATCCTGATGTTATGTTGCCTAATACCTTACCTAACTTATGCACTCAATATCCAACCTCATCTTCATCAACTCCTATCAATAATGAAAAATCAATTGAGCCTCATTATTCAACTCATATTGAACCAATTCCAGCTTCTTCCGATTATACTCAATCAGCCTCTTCTAATCATACTCAAGGTTCCCAAAATCGAGATCACAATCCAAGTTCCAATCAAACTTTTCCTGTTATGCCTAGAGGAACAACCGGGATGAGTAAACCTCCATCATATCTTCATGAATTTCATTGTAATCTCCTAGCAAATCAACAACCTTAAGATAACAACTCAACTTATCCTCTATCTAATTACATTTCATATCAATCTTTTTCTCTTTCACATAAACATTCCTTCTCAATGTGACATCAAATGTTGAACCACAAAACTATCATCAAGTTATTGTATATGATCACTGGAAGGCGGCTATGGCTGATGAATTGCGGCTATGGAATTGAATAAAACCTGGTCTATAACCAGTTTACCTAAGGAAAAGCATTCAATTGGATGCAGCTGGGTGTATAATATTAAATATGCATCTGATGGGAGTATAGACAGGTAAGGTTGGTAGCCAATGGTGATCCCAGCAGGAAGGGTTGGATTTCATAGACACTTTTTCATCACTTGCTAAGCTGGTTACGGTCAAGGCATTACTCTCTATTGCAGCTATCATTAAGTGGAACCTTGTTCAATTAGATGTTAATAATGCCTTTCTGAATGGAGATTAACCACTGA
>CAIGRS010285680.1:0-11588 GCA_903798395.1 Fraxinus floribunda
GAGATGGGGATGAGATAGACGGGGTGAGTTAGGGTTTGATAATTAATTTTAGGGGTAGGGTGGGTGTATATAAATTAATTTTTATAATATTATTATTAATATTTAATTAAATATAACAAATTTGTATCTATATCTAAAATATCTGATTTTTGAAAATAAAAAACATAAAATCTGATTTTAGAATTTGAATCTCCAAAAGTAGGGTACGATGTAATTTCCACAAATAATAATGTCTCGACTTTGGCAGGAATTTATGTCTCACCTTGTCTCGAACCCACACTTTTCACTCCAAGCCCATAAATGTTCAAAATAGTATCATAATCAAAGTTCGAGTCTTGTCATCACCCAACTTTTGAAAACTTTTCACATGTCAAATCATAAAATGAATACGTTTGAAGGTAAAAAAAACAAAAAACAAAATTTAAGTGAACATTGCATCTCTCCAGTGTGAAACTGCTTTTCAGCCTCGTAATTCCATCTATCTACTTGCACCACAACATTTTATTTCTCACTAAACAATCAATGTTAAGGCAGATTTCAAGGTATTGGTCTCCTTAAGGTAAAAAAAAAAATAACATGAAATTAGGTTTAGATAAGAACAGGTTATATGTATAAATAAACGTCTCCTTTTTTACGACATATAATTCAACTCGTCACGTAGATATAGATACTTGAGCCCTTGTCAGCTAAATGTTATGAAAATAATGAGAACAATGTAATTAACATAAACTCAGAAGTTCAATTGAGCAATTCAATTCGTCTAAAATTCAAACGAGCAATTGAATTTTAAGATTTGTATTTTCAAGGGCTTGCATGCTTTGAAATGAGAGAGAAATATTTTGTTGTATTTTTATATTTATTATTTTTCAATAATATGATGGGTAAATAATCGCTTTACATCCCACAACTCTCTTTTTGGACGAAACAATTATTAGGAACGAAATGTGCTAATCAATAGAAGATTGAAAAAAATACGACGGAAAAAAGTTGGCGGATATAAGAAATATAATAAATAAAGATTGATGATTTTAAGTGCAACTAAAATGTGGCACTATAAGTAAAAATTCACCTATTTCTTTTGCCTTGTTGCTAAAAAGAGTTTAACCAAAAAAAGTTGGGGCAAGTCACTTATTTTTATTTTGATTCTGATCTTTTCTCTTCTGCATGGAGTGAAGTTAACGAGCAGAGCAATTGAAGGAGAGTGAAGACAGTTGGATAACTGCCACGCTCTCTCTGTATCCGGTATTTTCTCTTCTTCACTTCTCCTACTGACTCGGGCACACAAAATTTCACACATTTTTATTTTTAGTGATCCAATTTTCTTTTTGTATCAATTTTTCCTCATCAGAACTAATTCCTCCTTCATGTTCTTCAAGAATTGAGGAACAGAAGTATTGATTCATGGCGTGCATGAAACTGGGCTCGAAATCTGAAGCATTTCATCGCGATGGCCAATCTTGGTAAGCCAAAAACCACTCTAATTTAGCCCAGTTTAATTTCTTTACTATTGTCAATTATTAATGATTATGGCCCTTATGGAACGAGTGAAATTGTTTGGCTTGGGGGGAGTCAGTGGGTTTGCCGGTTTCGTTCAGAATGTGTGGATTTACTGTATTGTTTAATCATTATATTTTAATCTTTTATTATAATGTTTACCCAAATGAACAATTTTTGAATGTGAAGTGAACTGAAGATATATACCCTTCAGACATTACTTCAATGAAAGATTGCAATATTTTGTGTTCTTCATCAAGGTTGAAAGTTATGGTTTTGTTCCATATTTGGTAGCCCGTATATGAACTTCTTAAAATTGTGCTTATTGCTATAAAATTCTATGATTCTTATAGAATGTGGGAATTTGGGCATCTCTTTTTGGATGGTACCTAAATATGTGTGGTTAGCAATTTTCTCATTGGTTTTCTAATGGATAACCAATTTAGTTAATGTTTATCTTGGATCAAAAATTGTGTAGTATGTTTCTGCTACAACATTGTGATTAATTTCTGTCTTGAAATAATTTGGCTGCATTCATACAGCCATCTTATTTCGTTCCATGAATCTTCTCGTGTTATCTTTGCAGGCATTGCACATCTGGCCTCCAGAGTGACGTCACAATTGAAATCGGAGAAATGTCTTTTCATCTTCACAAGGTGTATACTTGAGCTTTTGAGGCCTAATTCGTTTTAGTAGTAGCACTGTTAAATGAGATACTTTTCTGTTAATTTGTCACTGATCATAGTTTTTATCATTTTTCTGTTAATTAGACACTCATAATTTTGCATAATCGAAATTCCTGTTAAGTTTATTGCAAATTGCAGTTTCCTTTGCTGTCTAGAAGTGGGCTTCTCGAGAAACTTATTGGTGAATCTCAGAGTGCTGATGGATCTGCATGTGCTTTACAACTTGGTCAGTTACCGGGTGGAGCTAAAGCTTTTGAGTTAGTAGCCAAATTCTGCTATGGCATTAAAATAGAACTCACTTCAATGAATGTTGTGAGTCTTAGATGTGCAGCTGAGTACCTTCAAATGAATGAGGAGTACGGGGAGGGAAATCTCATTGCACAAACAGAAGCTTTTCTTAACGAGGTTTTTAGCAATTGGACGGACACAATAAAAGCTCTTGAAACCTGTGAAGAAGTTCTTCCACACGCTGAGGAGCTCCACATTGTCTCAAGATGTATTCACTCCTTGGCAATGAAAGCTTGTGCTGATCCGAAGTTATTCAATTGGCCTGTGTCCAGGTGCAATGAGACAGGGCGGCCATCAGGTGCTTCCCTATGGAACGGTATATGTACTTCAACAAAACCACAGCCTCTAAGCGATGATTGGTGGTTTGAGGATGTTTCATTCCTCAGTTTACCTCTATATAAACGGTTGATTCAAGCTGTTGAAGTGGGAGGCATGACACCCGAGAATATTGCTGGAGCTCTCGTGTTCTACGCTAAGAAATACATTCCCCAGATGAATAGGCAGTCGAGCTTCAAAAACTTAAATTCTTCAACAATTTCTATCCCATCAGAGGCAGACCAGAGGGCACTTCTTGAAGAGATAGTTGAGATACTTCCAAACCAGAAAGGAGTAATACATACTCGGTTCTTACTTAGGTTGCTCCGGACTGCTATGGTTTTGCAGTCGAGTCCATCTTGCAGGGAAAACTTGGAGAGAAGGGTTGGGCTGCAGTTAGACCTGGCAGCTTTGGAAGATCTACTAATACCGAACATGGGATATTCTGTGGAAACTTTATATGACATAGACTGTTTTCAGAGGATTCTAGACAATTTCATATCAATAGACCAGCCTTCTGCTGCTGCTTCTCCATGTATAGTCGAAGAAAGTCAGCTAATGGAAGGGACCGATTCGTTGACTTCAATGACAATGGTGGCGAATCTGGTCGATGCGTATCTTTCTGATGTGTCAGCAGACGTTAATTTGAAGTTCCCTAAATTCCAGTCCCTAGCTGCTGCAGTTCCTGATTATGCAAGGCCGCTATCTGATGGCATTTATCGAGCAATTGATATATATTTGAAGGTAAACTTTCACTGTGGTAATAACGCATCTCCACTCTTTCTCTATGATACAACTCTTCAGAATAAATTACTAACGTGTCTCATTATGTCAGGCACATCCTTGGCTCACAGACTCTGAGCGGGAGCAAATATGTAGGCTCATGAACTGCCAAAAGCTCTCATTGGAGGCAAGTACTCATGCCGCCCAAAATGAGAGACTGCCCCTCAGAGTGATTGTGCAAGTCTTATTTTTCGAACAGCTGAGGCTACGGACATCCATTTCTGGTTGGTTCTTTGTTTCCGACAATCTCGAGAACTCTCAAAATCCCAATTCAGTCCTTTCGAAAAATGATGGCATAGAGGATATGAGGGAACGCGTGTCTGATCTTGAGAAGGAGTGTCAAAGCATGAGAAAGGACTTCCAGAAACTGGTTAAGACAAAGAGAAGTTGGAATATATTTTGGAGGAGAAAATCACACTACGTCAATGCTAAGTCATCACAGCAAATGGATCCAAAGACGCGGCAACCACGTGCCAATGGACTCCAACATGAAAATGGAGGAAGGTAAAGCTTATTGGTACTGATTCTATTTAGACGCTTCTTTTTTAGGCCACACGTTCTTGTTTGTCAGTCTGATGATGGTCCAGTTTCTTGGTTGTTTAGACGGTAATTGATGATTAACATGATCATTTTTTTAAACTATAAGTATTCTGCATTTTGTGGCTGTCCACTTTTGGAATCTGCAAGACTGCAACAAGATTCTACGCTCTCTATGAATAAAGATTCTTTTGTCAAGGCTTTTACTTTTGCTTCTGCTTCTAGTAAAAGAGTTTCATTAGAAAGCTACCTTAAGCTAAATTTCTCTAAAAACTCTTCTAGCAAGACTTTTAACTATAAAAGCGGCTTTAGATTTTTCTAAAGCTATATCAAATGGGTCCTCTAGGTCTATTTGTTTGGTTATTTAGTATTCTTGTAATCGACTAAATTAAAAAAAATTATCTTTGTTGAGATAATGACCACTTCGCACGTCTCTTGGAAGCCAAGAATGACCACTTCGCAGTCTCTTGGAAGCCAAGAATGACCTGTGAACACAAAAAATTATATAGCACAAATTTTGCTTATAACTAATCTTTGATGCTGCATTTAAAACTTGCTTACAAAGATACTACTAGGATTACCGTGAGGATAATGACGTGTAGCATCATGGGTGCTTAGCATCCATCTTATCACCAATTATACGATGTGGGGTCTACTGTCACCTAAAATGTTGCTAAGCTCCAGAGATAATACGTAGCGATATTCTTGCACTTAACAATAATGAAAACCTACCCACTAAAAATCGTTAAAAGAAGGCACTTCTTTACAAAAGAATATGAAGTCCTTCATAACAGAGCATAGCTGCATTTACACAATTTTGCATAATTTTAAAATCCACTTCTTCAAATATGTTTATCAGGCACTATATTAACAAAAATAGGATTCAAAATACGGGTTGATTGGGTTTTCCGGTTGCTAGAATTCACACGACCTTGTATGGTATTTAGTTAGAACATCGAAAAAGTACAAAGCCTCTTCCAAACTGTTTGTATCTTTCACCTATTCACTTTTGCTTAAAAATAAAAAAATAAAAAAATTTACTGTATCGTAGCCTGTAGATTGATACTGGATTCAAATCTTCTCAGTTTCTTATTCCCATCAGTTGTTGCATTATAAGCTTATGTTCTTATTTCCATTAAATGGTCATGTTTCATTTTTGCTCGGCCTAGCCGTCAGAAAAATTAATATATCAGTCAGTCTAATTGGTATCGCAGATAAGCAGAAGAAAATTGAACAGAATAAATTGATAAAATCCCTCCACTACTGTAATAATATGGTGAAGACACAGGCTAATACCATTTTTAATATCTCACAATGCGAGAGAGAGAATTTAGAACCATAATTTCCTCCTAACACTCTTTTACAAAAAGCAGAAACCTGCCAAACAGGCCCATAAAATCACAAATATCAGAGAACGTCTATATATTTTCAAAATGAGAAATAGGCGCATCTGTTATACCAAAGCTGTCTTATCTATCTGGTTACGCTGATGGTCTCCTAAAGCATGCTTTTATTACTAACCCTGTCTTTGGTAACCCAGCCGGGACTTTAGAGTTGGCCATAGCACGGCTATAGGCACAGCCAAGATAGGGATAAGTTGGGACAAACCTGTGCCGAGCAATTTACATCTCTAGTCGTAGCCAGTGCTTGGGACAATAACTCAACGGTAAATTGAGTAATGTTATGGCTCAATTTGTTTGAAGAATAAACCAAGCTGGACAAACTCTTTTTAAGTCTGGCACAAATACCTTCACATCGACACTCATGGTAATGTCAACAGAATTATGTCCGGGCAGCATTACGACAAAAACCTGCACTATCATTTTACTAGTCACAAAATTCTTCATATCACATACAACTGAAAGCCAAATGTTCAAAATATTGTGTATCCCACCAAAAGTGACAGGCAAGAATTACAGAGCATTATCTTTTCTGGATGACATTCAAAATATACATTTATGAACTCAAAACACTGTCTGTCTGGTTAGCATAGACATACGAATCAGATCCATATTTGCAACCTTGAGTGCAAGTAGAAAGTTCTTCTAATCATAATCATTCATCGGCTTCAGTAGCAGGAGCAGCTGTCACTCCTATACGGCTCTGACATAAGAAATTTACCGGAAATCAAAAACTGAAGATGTAGTGGGACTTGCAGGTTCAACAAGATCAATAGATGAACATGGAATAAAAAATTCCAAGTAAGTTAGATACGTACCCCCGAGATTTATCCATTCATGGATTATTCAGCAATTAAAACTGACGACTCGGACGAGCTTCAGCCGGGCTAACTCGAATTGACCTGCCATCGAGGTCCTGTACACAGAAATTTCAGTGTAAACATTAGAATCAACAAATCTGGCACCCAGTATAACATGTACTTTTTAAACATAAATTACTGTAACATTGCTGCCCAAGGTATAGAGATACATGATAACTTTATTTTATTAGTACATTGAAAAAAACCTCATTTTAATTATAAATTTGAGATCTCCCAGCATATGCCTCTTTGCAGGCATGAAAGTAACATATATTGTTAATTCATAACCTCAACCTTCAATTCAAGGCTTCTAGCTAGTGTTCCAGTTCCAGGGTACGATGACACATTGTGATTCTCTCAAAGTCAAACCTGTCAGGGCCACCAGTAGAGACATAAAACCATTCACGTCCTGGTGACTTGCAATTCCTTACTAAACCGCAACAGTATAGTGGTTGGTTCAGTGGGTTACCATTTATTCCTTCAGGCTATGCCGGGTTTAATAGCTATTATTTTATAACATGTATAAATATACATTTTAGAAGGACGAAGATATGCACGCATACATTCGGGTAAATAAAGGTGCAAGTAATTGCCTGAAGAATAAACATACCGTGCCATCCAGCGATTCGACTGCATTGTTGACCTCATTAGCAGAACTGTAAGTCACAAACCCAAAACCCCTTGATCTACCACTCTCTCTGTCATAAACCACTTTGGCCTCCATAACCTTTCCTTGCTCACTGAACAAGGTTTCAAGAGCAAGATCGTCAACTCCCCATGAAAGGTTTCCCACGTAAACTCTGTTGCTATTATCAAAACTTGTCCTCGACCCTCCCCTTGATCCTCTGAATGAAGAGCCTTCTCTGTCTCCCCTTGATCCTCTGAATGAAGAGCCTTCTCTATCTCCCCTAGGTCCTCTGAACGAAGAGCCTTCTCTATCTCCCCTAGGTCCTCTGAACGAAGAACCTTCTCTATCTCCCCTAGGTCCTCCAAATGAAGAACCTTCCCTCTTAGGAGGCGGAGGTCCAGAATTCACCCTCAGTGGTCTGCCCTCAAGTTCCTAACAAACACGTTGATTCTTGAATTAAGACTCAGTTTGAATAAACAAAATCAAGACTTGATGCACAAGTAGCAAAAAGTGGTATGAATACCGCAATTGAAATGTAGATATAACTTCAAATGTATACTGCGTTTACAATGTATACATGCCAGTGGATTTTTGTATCCTTAAAGCACTATAAATGCTGGAAACTTACATATCCATTGAATTGTTGAGCAGCAACTTCAGCTTCCTCTGCAGTAGACATTGTAACGAAACCAAACCCTCTGCTTCTTCCTGTAAGCTTGTCATAGATAACCTGCAAATTTAAACATTCAGTATAAGCTGACATTCCATCATCAGAAAAGGAAAAGAAGCAACTTCTATTTTCACCATAGGTTAACAAATGCAATAGTAAAATATGTAGCCTTACAGTCAAGTTTAAGTACATTTACACGCATAGCAATGATACACAACCTCAGATTAAACAGAAAGCTACTAAGACCAATACACCACCAAAAACGATTCATCCAAGCCTATCTAATCTTGCAAGGGAAATTAACAATAATATACCTATCCCGATAGATAGAAAGCAATTGAATATTCAGAAGAAGAAGTATAAATTACCTCAACCATCTCAACATTTCCGGCTTGTTCAAACAAGCCTGCGAGAACAGCACTGTCAACATTGAAAGATAAATTTCCCACAAAAAGCTTAACGTCAGGCGAGAAGCTGCGCTTCCCTGCACTAGGGAAATCAAAGTCCTCATTCTCTTCTCCCATTTCCAATTCGTCCAACTCAGATGTGACATAAGCTTTTCGTGCAAATTTATAAACGGGATCCGCGTAACTGCTAATAACACCATTAGAAGTTTTAGACGATATTGATACTGTAAGTTTTGGGAGAGGTTTAAGAGAAGAGGGAGTAAAGAGTGGAAAAGAGTAAGCAGTTGAGGAGTGGCAGGATAGAGAAAGGGTTTGAGGGATGAGGTGAAGAGAGGAGGCGGAGGCAGCCATTGCTTGTGTTGGACGAAGATAAGGTTTTGCTCTGCCTTTTCTCTTCTTGAAATAGGGTTTTGAAGAGATTTTAGGAGTGAAGTGAAGATATATGTGCGGATAAGGCCTTCCTTAAGGGCATGTTTGTTTTTTCTCATCCCACTTGCCTTTCTACTGCTTCTTGGCTCTTTATTATTGGAGATAAATTAGGAATAATTACAGTCCCGGTCCCAAGATTTCAACTTGTCGTGGATTTTATCTTAATCTTTCATTTGTTGCAGCAGTATCCCTGACCTCTTGCTTGTGTGAGGTCAAAGGACCTCTGGATGATTTTATCCAAAGATATTTCAGTTGAACAAAAAAAATTATATTTTGACCAATTTTTAAAAGAAAAATTTGATAACTTTACCCTAAATCCACGTAAATCAATTATAAATTTATAATAGTTAAATAAAGAAGAGAAATGAAAAAAAAATGTTCCTTCATCAATTTCCATGCTTTAATAAAAATTGTACTCTTTCACCTAATCTTCATCTTATGTCTATATCATATTTTATTTTCGTTATTAATGAAACATACCATATGGCATATGTAGCGACGAGCAAGGGCAGACTCGGAATTTTTTTTCAGTATGGGTGATATTTTTTTATTTTTTTTTTACTCCTGCCTACTTGAGGAAATCTGCTGTAGTTTCTGGATTCCTAAGTAAAGTTTGACCAAATAAAGAGGGTATGTGGTAGAAATTAAAATCAGATTAAAATTGAAAATATAGTCGTTATTGTTGACTTTTATTAGACGGGTGGGACCCAATAAAGGCCATATTTTCAATTTTAATCGATTTTAAGCCGTACCAAACATGCCCTTAATAATTAAATATTATACCCACTCAAACCCTAATTTTATTTCATTTCTCTCCCTACTCTCTCTCTAGCAACTGGCGACCCATTCAAACTCCGACAACCGGTGGTGACGAAGGAGATGCGTCGACCGAAGCTGTTGAGAACGGCTTTCTGTTTTTCGATGTACTTTCTCTCTCTTCTTTTCTCTCCCTTCTCTCTCTTCGACACCATCGACGCTTCGCTGCAAATGCCGATTCATCTCTCTCGCACATGGCCGCCATCGAGGGCTGCTGAGCGTCGCTAAGCAACGTTGCTGTGCACAAACTACAACGACGAATGGGTCGTCGCTCGCGCGAAATAGCGACGACGCGGAGGTGTGTGATGGCTGTAGTGTTCTATTTTGTGTTGAATGTGGCGTCTCTTCACGGTACTCGTGTGCGTCGGCGACATGAGGAGCACAAGCCACTGTGCACGATGCACAACATCTCCCCCATCGTAAGCAGCGATGCTCGCGCCATTGTCATTTCTCTTTTTTTCCTCTTCCGCATCTGTTTTTGGTTGGTATGGTGGTAGTGGTGGTGCGATGGTTTGGGGATTTTCCGCACGGTGGTTGGGTTGTTTCTATAGGTGTGGTAGCGTTGGAAGAAATCCTCGATTTTAGCAGGCGGTGGTTGATTGGAGGTGGAGGTGGTATATGGTGTTGGAACAGATGTTTGTGGGGGGTGGCGACGGCGATGTGTGTGAATGTTAGTCATGGCGTCGTTTTCGACGGCGTCGACGGCGATGGTATGTTTCTGTTGTTGGCGATGGTGGTGCATTTATGTGGTGGTGGTGGTGGTGGTGTGTTGTTGGTGGGGGCGATGGTGGGATAGCGTTTGTGACCAATTATTTGATTAATTTGTGGCAAGTATTGGTGGTGGATCGGGACCAGGGTGAGATGTTTGGTGTATGTGACAAACTATTTGGTTTATTGTAACTAACCATTAAATTGTGACCTTAAAATTCGATAATATGTGATTAAAAAATAATTCGTGATGAACAAATTTGAAAATATGTGATCGATAGATAAATTGTGATCTATAATTTTTTTATCTGTGACCAATAAAATAAATTGTGACGTATAAATTTTTTGATTTGTGACCTTAAAATAACATGTGATCAATAAATAAGTTGTGACTTATAATTATGTACATGTGATCATTAATAATATAATTGTGAATTTATTATATTTAAATAATAATTATTTTTAATAAATTAACTAAATACCTAAGTTTTGCAATTGTAAAACTTAATGCCTAATTTGTGAACTTTTTCCTATAAATAATAACTAAGTTGGGTGGGGCTAGAAATGGGATTTGTGTTAAAAGATGAGGGTCATTTTTTTTTTCTTATTCAGATTTTTAGTTTGGTTTTAATCAAATTAGTTAAGAGTTCAATCTTGATTGGTTGACAAACTTGATACTACATATTCTTTGGATACAAAATACTTAAATATTTAGGTCATGTTTGATTGCAACGAATTTTACTTTGACCATTTGATTGTAACGTGAAAATAGAAATCAAATTTCAATGTATGACCACTTTAAACTGCATTTTCTTTGTTTTTATGGAAAAAAAATTCATATGAATTTGGTGAGTTTTTATTTTTCAACAACATGGAATTGAAACTCCTTTCGACCTTTGCATGTCAAACAGACCCTTATAGTAAATAAAAGGGGCTTATTAGCACAAAATGTCCCTACGTTTGACAATGAGTATACAAAACGTTCCAACGTTTCATTTTTTTTGCATTTTCGCCCCCGTTTCAACGTTTCAGTGTGAAAAACGTCATTTTCACCGTTTTCAGTGTAAAATGACCAATATACCATCAAATTTAAATAAAACAAAAAAAATTAAAAAAAAATTAAAAAAAAGTTGTAATTATACTCCCAAACTTTTTAAAAAGTGCAAGTGAGTCCAAAAATTTTATTAAAAGGTTTAAGCACAAAACGCCCATACGTTTGACACTTAATGCGAAAAACGTTCTTACGTTTCAAACATGTTTGTACTTGCTCAATAGCATAAAACATCCCTACATTTGACACTTATTGCGTAAAACGTCCATAAGTTTCATTTCTTTTTGCATTTTCATCCTTATTTCAACGTTTCGTTGCGGAAAACGTCATTTTCACTATTTTTCAACGTAAAATGATCAATATACCCTCATATTAAAATAAAACAAAAAAGGAAAATAAAAATAAAAATAAATTACAATTATGCTTCCAAACTTTTTAAAAAGTGCAAATAAGTTCAAAACTCTTATTAAAATATTTAAACCATCAGCCCCATCAGTGTAGAGGGAGGTGAGATAG
>CAIGRS010285681.1:0-11160 GCA_903798395.1 Fraxinus floribunda
TATGGGGAATACTATGATAACTGCATAAAAGAATTATACATCTCCATAGTCAAATAGTCAATAATGTTGTTATTAATCTGCTACTGCAAAGAAAGGTATGGTTAAAGATTAAATATATGAAAATCAAGGTTTGAATTTATGTGACTTTTAGTTAGAAAGTTGAACATTAGCTAGCCTTTCTTTTTACAGTTAAGAAAGTTGCAGATTAGTTCTATGTTCTTATACTTCCATAATTTGGTTGTGCCCATACAAATAAACCTCAAATCCTTAATAATTGAGCTCATAAGGAAATATTCAAATAGTAACTATCTCGTTTGGAGAAAATGTCGAGTACTCCTAGAGGATGAAACCTAGTACACAATTGTACTATAATTTAATTGACATGTGTATTACCTATTCATGTTTGGATTTAACTTAAACGTTGGATTTTAATTATTTAATACACGTGTTAATTAAATAGTGGCAATGAATATTGTGAGAGAATAATGAAATCATCCGAGGGCAGCGATTCAAATATTTAACTCAAAGATCGACTAGGAGATAAGGAAGTATAGGAGTTCTACCCGTATGAAACTCCAGCATCATCAAACTTCACTCTCCTATAATATAACAAGTTATATTTAGTGTCTAACGTGACAAATATATTAAAATTTAATAATTAAATATTGACATTTTGAAGTTTAGAAATTGTTTATTAGAATTTCTATAAATTCACGGACCAACCATTTTTTTAAGCCTTAAGCATAAAGTACGATTTGTAGTCACATTTTTGGACTACATCATGTACATAGACATATAGAGTGGATAGTGCATGTGTACCTCTTTATCCTCATGCTATTGATGTTGTTTGTGAATTCTGCTAATAATTCAAGCCTTTGCTCTGAGGATGCATCTTCTTTATTGAAATAAGATGAAATCATGTAAGAAATAATATGTGATTTAGCAAATGCAAATCTTTCTCGTGACCTCTCTGGTTCAAATATGCTTGCCATAGCCAAAAAGTAAGCAAGAAGAAGCTGCTTTTTGCTTATGCCAAGTTCTTGAATATTGCAATCATCATACCATCTGGGAAAATACGCGAAGGTGGCAATTAGACCACAGCAATTGGTAATATGAATATGACACTAGCTATGGAATCCTTTTTGTGCTTACTGTTGCATATGGTTCCAATCCATCTGATGTCGTGCTTGGCAAGTATTATAGTCTAATTTTGCAAGCTCCATATAGGCATTATCATTGATTTCTGGCATTCTATATGCAGAAAAGTTAACATTATGCATATATAAAGTTAACATTAGTCGAAAAGAAATTCGATATTTATTCAGGGAAACCCCTCGAATGACATCTATCACTTGGTCGAAGTAAGCAATTAGTTAATACAAAAAAATGACTTGCCAGAAATATTTATTAGGCATTATGAGTTTTACTAATTCATGAGCTTAGTTCGACTTTTATAACACCCTTTATATTATTGAAAGGGGCAAAGATGGAACCTGTACAACGACTTGCCAATCCATATGTCATCGACCCCATAATTCTCTATATAGAACCTTGCTTCAATGCGAGGTAGGCTGGCGTACCACGGGATGTCCAATCCAGTCTTGATCTATGAATTAGATAATTTATGAAAAACAGCATACAGAAGACAACAGGAATTTTTAATAATGTCCAAAAGGGAAAAAAAAATACAGAGAAAATTGACAGTAGTTTATTTTCATGCCTCATTGGTAAGGTGTTTGGATATTAGCCATTTATCTAGAAGTTGATTGTTGGCAAGCCTTTGTTGCAAAAATGTGTAAGTGAATTCCCTGGCTTCTTCAAGAATTTTCTCTCCTGGGAATAGTACTTGTGAAGCTCTATAGAGATTAAATAATGGAGATGGAGACTCAAATGCTTGACCACTGTAGCACATAAAGTTTTTATCATCCTTGAAGTTTTCGAAAACATCTGTTGAATTAAGAGAAGACGCCATTATATACAGTATTATCAGTATCTACAATAGTATGTAGGATTTTATGTTAAATTTTCGCTGAATTTTGCAGTACTTGGAGTAACATTATATCCATGCAATCTTAGAAGTCTAAAACCCATCGACGTATCATCAATATCACAAAAATCTGATTCTCTTGCACTGAAAATTCCCTTTTCTGCCCAAAACCTGCAATTCAATAAATTCATGGATGAGTTGTCCAGTGTTCATATTTATGGGAAGTCAATGCAGCAAAGTGATCACTATCACAGATTTGTTAACATTTCAAGTTCTCGAAGAAAAAACCGTAAGTTTCCTTGTTAAAAATAAAAAAAGTGTAATCTTTTAAAGTTCCAAGTTGCCTTAGAGGCTTCTTATAATAAACTAGAGGCTAGTTGTTAAAAGAGTAAGAAGGAACAGAGAAAGAAAACCACGCACACTTCTATTCCATTGATTGCAAAGTATTTAAAGAGTACAGATGAAACCATAATACAACAAAGTTCCTGAATTATCTACTGCTGAATTATCTACAGAAGTTGCTATGATTATCTACTGCTGAATTATCTACAGAAGCTGTTATGAGGTTGAAACCAAAAGGATACAAATTCAAAATGTAACATATGGATAATAACAAATGGATAATCCTTGAACTAACTGCTCCTATTATGCCCCCTCAAGATGGAGCTCGGTAAGAGATTCCAATCTTGGTTTTAAGCGTTTGAAATCTGGTTCGAGATAGAGGTTTGGTAAGTGCATCAGCTAGTTGATCAGAACTAGAGACATGAGCAACACGAAGACTTCCCCTTTGAACTTGATCCCGTATAAAGTGAAAATCAATGGCCACATGCTTCATTCTTGAATGAAAAACTGGGTTGGAACACACATTGGTAGCACCAATATTGTCACAGTAAATCACAGGAGACTGAGAAAGAGGAACATCAAGCTCAGTTAGAAGAGAACAGACCCAATTAATTTCTGCAGTAGTATTAGCAACAGAACGATATTCAGCTTCGGTTGTGGACCTTGCGACTGTACGTTGCTTCTTGGAACTCCAAGATATAGGATTTCTACCAAGATAAACAATGTAAGCACTTGTGGAGGAGAAATCATCTTTGTTTCCAGCCCAATCAACATCGGAGAAGGCATGTAATGATAAAGGTGAGTCATGGTAAAGAAGTATTCCTTCATTAGAAGTACCACATAGATAACGCAAAAGACGTTTTACTATAACCCAATGATCTGTGGTTGGTCGATGCATGAATTATGACAATTTATTAACCGAAAAAGCTGTATCTGGTCGAGTAAGCAGCAAGTATTGTAAGCTTCCAACTATAGCTCTATATTCAGAGGGATCTGAAAGAGTGGTGCCTGAAGCCAATGTAAGTGGAGGAGAAGGAGGAAGTGGAGTTTGAACAGGTTTAGCATCCAACAACTTTGTGCGAGCTAGTAGGTCCATAATATATCGATGTTGAGAGAGAAACACACCTTGTTTATGTGGTATAACCTCCACGCCAAGAAAATAGGATAATACCCCAAGATCTTTTAAGGAAAATTGCTGTGATAACAAAGTAACAAACTTCTGAACAAAATAAACATTATCACCAGTTATAATAATGTCATCAACATAAACCAAAATGTACATTAAATGACTACCAGTTTTGAGAACAAACAAGGAAGTATTAGCATGTGAGTTTCGAAATCCTGATGCAAGTAGAAATTTACGAAGCTCAGTATACCAAGCTCGTGGGGCTTGTTTAAGCCCATAAATGGCTTTTCGAAGCTTGCAAACATAAGATGGATTATCGGGATCAACAAAACCAGGTGGTTGAGACATATAAACATCTTCATAGAGATGACCTTGTAAGAATGCATTATTAACATCAAGTTGGCGAAGAGCCCATCCTCTACTTATAGCAAGACTAAGAACAAGTCTTATAGTTGTTGGCTTATCGTGATAATCCACTCCTGGTTGTTGATGAAAACCTTTTGCAACTAAACGAGCTTTGTACCTGTCAATAGAACCATCAGATTTTCTTTTCATGCGAAAAATCCACTTACAACCAACTATATTGTGACTAGAAATAGATGGTACTAACTCCCATGTTCCATTCCGAACAAGAGCATCATATTCCTCAGACATGGCCCTACGCCATTTTGGATCCTTGAGTGCTTGAGTGGCTGTGGAAGGTTCAATAACTGTGATAGAGGATATTTGGGTGGAAAGGTTTAATTTTTGTGTGGGTTTATGGATGTTATTTTTGGCTCTTGTGGTCATTGAGTGGGTAGGATATCGAGAGGTAGAAATGGATGTGGGTTGTATGTTTGGGTTAGCCATAATGGTAGTTGAAGGAGATGGTGGAGATAATGCCTCTATTGGTGGGGTTGATAGTGTTGTAGAGTGTGTTGGTACATCGCATTGAGATTGCCCATAAGGTTGCACATTGGATGAGGTGTTGTCTGGCGGAGACGTTGGTGGCAGTGGAATGGTAATTGGTGAAGGAATCCATGTTGATATAGTATCTGTCTGTGGACGTGGAGAGTGAGTTGAGAGTGTAAGAAATGGAAAAATTGACTCAACAAACTTAACATGCCTAGAAACATATGTTTTAGCAGTTGATGGATGAAAGCATAAGTAAGCACTTTGAGTAAGAGAGTAACCAATAAAAACACATGGTCTTGAACGAGCATCTAGTTTATGAGAAGAATAAGGTCGAAGCCATGGATAACACAAACAACCGAAAATTTTGAGCTTTAAATAATTTGGGGTTGTGCCAAAAAAAATTTCATATGGAGAAGAAAGGTTAAGAGTTTGAGTTGGCATTCTATTAATCAAGTAGACTGCAGTAGCAAATGATTGAGACCAAAATGTTAAAGGCATTGAGGCATGAGAGAGTAAGGAGAGACTTGTTTCAACAATATGACGGTGTCTTCTTTCAGAGTAGCCATTATGTTCTGGAGTGTGTGGAGGAGTAGTGAGATGAGAGATGCCATTTGTTGCAAGAAACTTGGCTAAAGCTATGTATTCACCACCATTATCTGTGTAAAGTGTACGAATTTGTTGGTTAAAGTGGTTTTCTACGATAGCTTTAAATCTTATAAAGACATCTCTAACTTCTGATTTGTGCTTAAGAGGATAAAACCAAATATATTTAGAGAAGTGGTCAACAAAAATGACGTAATATTTGAAACCATCATGTGATAAAACAGGCGAAGTCCATACATCCGAGAAAATTATTTCTAGAGGTTTTGTAGAGAAAAGAGTTGAATTAGAAAAAGGTAGTTTATGACTCTTATTACAATGGCATGCATTACATGAAAAATTAGACGTCAAAGAGGCTGATAGATCTAGTTGATAATTAGAGACAATATGTTTCAAAATAGGGAATGCAGGATGGCCCAAACGATGATGCCAATCAGAGAAAGTTGTCTTGATAGTGGAAAATGCTAATAGAGGTGATGTGTTTGGAGAAGGAACTGGCCATTCATACACCCCATCCTTTGTTTGACCCTTCAAAAGGACTTTCCCCGTGCGAGGTTCCTTCACAAGAAAAGAAGAGGGTAAGAATTCAATAGATACATTATTGGAAAGACAGAATTGTGAAATTGAAATTAAATTTTTCTTCATGTTAGGAACGCAAAGAACATTGTTTAATGAAAATGTTTCATTAGAAGTTTTGAGAGATGTGGAACCAGTGTGAGTGATTGGCATGTTTGTTCCATCACCAATCATGATATCATCGAGACCGGTGTAGGGCGCATGCAAGGACAGATTGTTCAAGTCGGCGGTGACATGGTGAGAAACACCACTATCTAGTAGCCACTGTGGTGTGTGGGAAGTTGAATTCGCAGCAAAGTGTGCTTAAGGCTGCCATGGTGTTAAAGATCTTGGCATTGAGGCAGTTGTGACAGAAGAAGACTGAACTGGAACAAGACGAAAAGAAGGGCATTTCTTGGCTGTATGTCCTTGAATTCCACATATCTGGCAATGACCAAGATAAGGTCTAGGAGATGATCGATCATTTTGAGAGGTATTTGACCGGACATTATGTGATGGGAGGGAGCGATAGTTGAGCGACGGGAGCTAGCCCGTGTTATTGTCTCCAGAGATTGATGATGGTCGTCGAATATTGTTATTATTGCCCAAGTTATTTGTAGGACGCCATCCTGAATTACTGCGAGTTGCTGGATTTGCCAATGCAGGAAAATGAATAGGTTCTGGTTTTTCCCGAGGTAGAGTAGCTTCAAAGTTCAACAACTTTTCATGAAGCTCATTAAAAATGATAGTTGTATCTCGGGCTTGTACTGCACGAACTAATTCTTTGTAATCATCGCCAAGCCCATCAAGAATTTTATCAGTAATATCATCTTCATCCATTGGTGCTCCGAGAATAGCAAGCTCATCGGTACGAGCTTTTACTGCGTGAAGAAAATCTGTAACATTTTGGCAACCTTTGGTCAGATTTTTAAGTTGATGTTTGACTTGCTTAATATGTCCTCGTGATGGCTTAGCATAGGTGTTTGCCAAAATTTCCCATGCTTCCTTGGAGGTTGTGGCTCTAGCAATAAACAGAATAATAGTGGGAGAAAGAGATCCAACAAGAGCATTTAAAATTAATTGATCCTGTCGAACCCATATGGTGTGAGCAGGATTTGATGTAGGTGTATTAGTTTGAGTGACAGTAGCGGGAGGGCATGGTTTTGACCCATCTATGTATCCTAGGAGATCATATCCAACAAAGAGAGTGTAGAATTGAAGTCTCCAGGAAATATAATTGGTAGTGGTGAGTTTGAGAGGTGCTTGGGCTGAGGGATTTATGGTGATAAGTGTATTGTTTGGTTCGTTTGAGGTTTGCATGGTGTGATTTGTGTTGGTTGTGGTCATATTGGGCAAGGTGGGATTTGTGGTGGCTGTGGTCATGATTTTAGTGGCTGAGGAAGAGATAGCAGGAGCAAATTGTTTTTAAAAAAAACTAGAAAATTGCTCTGATACCATAAAAGGGTAAGAAGGAAAAGAGAAAGAAAACCACGCACACTTCTATTTTATTGATTGCAAAGTATTTAAAGAGTACAGATGAAACCATAATACAACAAAGTTCCTAAATTATCTACTGCTGAATTATCTACAGAAGTTGCTATGATTATCTACTGCTGAATTATCTACAGAAGCTGTTATGAAGTTGAAACCAAAAGGATACAAATTCAAAATGTAAAATATGGATAATAACAAATGGATAATCCTTGAACTAACTGCTCCTATTAGTTGTCACCATGTTACCAACTTGACATTTTTTGTCTGTTACCTGTAGATGTAATCTAAACAATCCTTAATCTCTGTCTCGAAGAACCGGGAAATTCCTAGTCGCTTCAATCGATCAACTGCCCAAAGTCGTGCATAAAGGTCTACTGGATATACAGTCGGCACTGATGAGAAAGTATTACCAAAAGTTATAAACTTCCCTTATAATATTAGAAATTTTGATGTAAAAATTGTTAGAAAAGTTATTAGTTGCAATATAAAGTGCAAAATAAGATGCTCATACCTCCTCCATTAAATTTTTCCACAACATAGTTGATAAATTTCAGGCAATCCTCGTTCCTTGTTTCCATAACTGCAAAGGCAGTCGCGGATGGAGAAGTTATGAAGGTCCCTTTTGGTGTCTGAAGTTTTAGGATCTTTTCCCACTCCAAGTCCTCCAATCCTTCCAGGTTATGGAGTAAACATGTTGGTACCTTGTGCAGGAGATCCTTAGGTACCCTGCAGAAAACAATTTTAAGGGACACCTTTGGCATGTCCTAATAAAAGGAACAAATCCTCGACTTTGTTAACTGTATCTCATACTATACACCTTTTCCCTCGAACAGAACTAAGTATTCCTATTATATTGGGAACTCTTACATATGTATGAGGTCACGGCTAAAACATACCTCTCCACATCGATGGAGAACCACCGTAGATTTTTGTGTACTTTTCTCGCCTCTTGGTTGTTTTTCTTATTATTAGTGTTCTTGAGATTAGGAATTAAGATTGAAACCATAACAGACTAAATATAATTTATGCATACAAAACAAATAATAGTAATAGCTAAGATATATATTACCTTGTCAATTTTCGAGCCCTTGCTACAGAAATCTCTTTTAGGATAGGAGCATCATATGGAATACCGTGGATGCCTAAATCTCTGGCTCTTCGAAGAAGGGCAGGAAATATAAGTTCAAATCCGCAGGTCATTTCCTCAGCATTGGCATTTTCAAGTTCACATAGGTTCTCTTTTATGTACAATATTCCTATATCCATTAACATATTTATATGGTGATATCATGAATTTATTTAGTGAATCTTTGGAAAGGAGCATTGTGCACAATTAGTTATATGCACCTTTTTCACTCTTGTCAGCATGTACGTTCCATGATCTCAAAGCTACTACACAAGCTAGTGTATTGAGTAGCCGATCATAGGCCAAATAAAAATGTTCTTCACCCCATGAACCATTGGAGAGTTGATTTTTGGCAATCCACTCCAGACTCGATGGAAATTGGGGTGCATTTCTTCCTCCAAGATCTTTAATGAGACCGATGAATGCAGTGTCGTAGGGTGACACAGATATTCGTCCATCATCCATGGAACCCAACAACTTTCTGATGTAATCAACATGAATGTCTATTTCACTCACCTTCCAAAGAAGAGTGTTTTGACGATATTAATGCGTTGTCGAAACTGATAATTTAACATCATTAAATAACAAAGAAACTGATTATTTAGATCTAAAATTTCTTACCACCTCGAAGGCTTCATCATCCTTTTTCCATACTCGGGACTCATCCTGCATTAAAACTGTAACAACACTTGGTCACTCACACAAACTAAAAACAATTCTTCTGGAAAATGCTTGAGTGAAAAAATTCTTATACCTTGATATTCAGATTTTGCTGCTCGGCAACAAATGTGGTAACTCAAAGGTACGTCTTCAGTCTCTCTCTGCCATATTCCTGGATATAATTACTTGTTAGCAGTTAATGTATTTATTTTTCAAGAAAAGTATATGCATTTATAAAACCATCAAAGCATTGAGAATTTAGCGTGAACCTCTTAAACATGTACGAACTCAAATGAAGAATACACAGAACTATTCGCTTTTATTTATTACGATAGTTCGATTTGGTAGAACTTACTATTACATTTCGGCAATGAACTGTGTTGTGTAGCAAATGACAAAGATTTTCCATGAACCAATGGAGAAAAGTTGAACCGTAGAGAGCACAGAATATGCATTTCTAAGTTCTCTCCGTGAATGGAGAAGAGATTTAGAAGGAGAGGAGCACGAGAAAGGGAAAAGATGGAGTATGATTCACAGATGATGTGCTCCTTAATAGCAATAAATATATAAATAATTAAGCCACTGTTAGATGTAGATTAATCCCATGTTTGACAATCATTATTTTCGAAAAACAATGATTTAAATAATAATTTTTTGAAAAATATGTGGTTAAAAAGTAGGAAAATATTTTAGGTTTACGTACATAATATTTTATTTTGTATATGTGCTGTTAAAAATGAGTACGTAGGAAAAAAAAATTCAAACAATAGTTGTCAAATAGATGCTAAAATCAATTTTTAGTAGATTTTAATAAAAGTTGAGAAAATGTGTGGTTCAAAAGTTGTTGACCCTATAAAATATGCGGTTAAAATTAATTGTTAACTTTATTTTAATTTAAAATCATAATCAAACATGGCCTAAATTGCGAGCAGATGGTGTGCCCCACTTACCTAAGATTATATTTCTCTTTATGGCAAATTGAGCTGGGCTGTACGCGAGAGCGGGAACATTTCCTCGGTAATGTATGTGCTCATTTTAATATTTTATCTTCAACCTTTTGGTACGTGTAATATAATTAGAATGCGTAATGTTGTTCATTCTCATTAGGGATATAAATACAGTTTAGGTGGCTCTAAATAATAGATTAAATATCACATTAATGACAATTAGACTGTGTTTGTAATCCCACTTGGGTTGAATAACATTATTCGATTAAAATTGAATTAAATAACTTGTACACACAAATTGTACACTTTGATTGACATCCCAAATGTCAAAAATATGACAATTTATTGAAAAAAGTATTGTCAAGATTAGAAATGGCAACGGGACGGGTTTGAGTTCGGGATAGGACACCCCCTTCTCGCCCCGTCCCGCCACTCCACCCCGTCCGCCCCCCGTCCCACCTTAGACGGGGTGAGGTGGGTTTGGGGCGCTTCGGGCGGGGCACCCCTCCCCGTCCCGCTCCACCCCGTCCCGTCCTACCCCACTAAGCCATCAGGGCGGATTTTTTTCGCCCCATTCGGGGTGGGGTAGTGCCGAGATAGGACATGACGTGTTTTTTTGTCATCACTAGTCAAGATCAATGTATCAAAATTTGTCAACTCATGACTCATGTGGGTGTAAATCAATATATCAACATTTATGTACATGTGCAATTTTCTTTACAGCTTTATTTACAACTTGACATTTGGTAGGAGTACTTCCATTTTAAAAATTATTTTTTTCTAAATCAACGACAAAGATCTTGAAAACTCACTAATTGCACAACTAGATTAATTGATATAATTAATGCATAACATAGCATCTTCGTCCAGTAAGTAGTATCCATTTGCCCTTTCATTTCACCGAAGGACAACAAAAGTTAATAAATTTTGATAATTTTCTAGATAATGTATACTATCGTTTAAAAATTAAAATATGTTTTACTAATTGACTCAACTTAAGTTTTGCACCAACTACTGAACCTTCTTTTATTTCATTGCAGTTGAGTTTGTGTTTGGTTCACTTTGCTATAAGTTGAGAAACAAATTTTTTTTTCCACCCATTCTATTCACTTGAAAGTTCTTGATAAATGCATTTTTATACACTTATTCGAGGTCTTAAAATATCAATATTTGATAGTTCTTTTGACAAAATATATTCTAAATTGTTGTATTTTATGTTATATAGGTAAAACTCAATTGTTGAACAAGGAATCGAAAGAAAGAAGCGAAAAATGGTGAAAATAGTAAAATTCAAAGTCAAAGGACCAAATTGCATATTCAATAGCTGATTCGGACCACAAGATGATACTTTGAAGATTGTGACAATCGGATGAAATTAGAATTCAAAATGGGAATAGAATATCATCAAAATAAATTTTCAATCGCACAA